>CABHPR010155479.1:0-53748 GCA_902168415.1 Peromyscus melanophrys | reverse complement strand
AATAAATAAATAAATAAATAAATAAATAAATAAATAAATAAATAAATCTTAAAAAAAAGAAGTGAGAAGTATGTAGATAGAAATATAAAGGAGAGAGAGACAGTTAGAAACACAGGATAGCTCAGGAGGGCCTGCGTCAAAACCTACCAGTCCCTTTTGTCTCTACTAAAGGGCCTTTAAAGCAATGTCAAGTGGTGGAGCAAAAGACCTCCCCCCAGCACAGCCAAGTGTAGACCATCCCAACCACCTGGTGACCATGCATGTGGTCAAGCCATCCCCTAATGCAGGTCTGCTGTGTAAAGCAAGCTCAGATCTCACTAGAAAACCTTTGTGAGCTCCCACAGGTCCCTCCTTTTAATTTTTTTCAAAGAGGCCCTCAGGCCCCATCAGATAATCTGGGTCTGTCTTAAGTCATCCCCTTCAGCCAGGCAACCCTTACCTGTCTTGGAGGTATACTTTCCATCAAGGTACACTTTCCATCAAGTACCCTCTGACTTAGGTTGGGAAGCTGGCAAGAGAAAGTTGCCTGTCGTTGAGTCTCAGCTTCTGGCAGGAGGGAGTACTGAGCTCAACTCAGCTCTGGCCCAGGTTCCTATTGAGCTTATAACCTCCACAACGATCTACATAGCTGTCATACCTCTCAGTACAGGAGTAGAGAATGATAGTAATGGCATATCTTTTTTGGAATAGGTCTTAAGATGTCTATAACAATCTTAGTTGTGACAAGTCTTTTTTAAAATCAATAAACTCTTTTTTTTTTCTTTCTTTCTTTTTTTTTTTTTTTTTGGTTTTTCGAGACAGGGTTTCTCTATGTAGCTTTGCGCCTTTCCTGGAGCTCACTTGGTAGACCAGACTGGCCTCGAACTCACAGAGATCCACCTGCCTCTGCCTCCCGAGTGCTGGGATTAAAGGCGTGCGCCACCAACGCCCGGCTAAAATCAATAAACTCTTGATGCAAACTGCATCAGATAAATTACATCAAATTTAAAGATTCTCTTAGCTTTTACCAAACTCTAGTTCATTAACTTCAACATAATTCTAGTATAAAACTTATTATACATATTTACAACTATCATGACTATTTACTATATATTTACACCTAGCATGGCTATTTACTATATGTATTTACACTTCTTACAAACTTCCATCACTCTACATGTTTACATTTTACAAACTTACATTCTATAGGACTGCTTTATAAACCCAACTATACATATTTACACTTTTTACAAGCTTACTTATTTATACTTCTAAGAAGAACTATTCACCAAACTTATAGTAAACTATTAGCAAACATCTAGAAAGAATCTCTCAACAGAACTAACCCATCAAAATCTAGAAGAGATTTTATATTATCTTCCAACAAGACAGAGAGTAATTTTCTTTGGACTTCATTTATAAAGTAGAAATAGTGCTGCTTGCTAAACAGTACTTTATTCATTCCACATCTTTTGTAAAAACTCTATTAAGAGCTATCTCAGTTTACAGCAAACCCAAAAAGGAAGAAGAGAGGATGAGAGGAAAACCCTCCTAAGAAACATTCTGTTTCTGAATTGCTCAGCTGGCAACTCCACAACAGTCAGTTTCCCATCAGGAGAAGATAATTGTCTAAAGTGGAATGGGGTTCCAGACCTGCAGCCTTCAGCAGGTCCCCCTGCATACCAAAAACATTGCTAAAACTTCATCCCAAACTCCTCAGCAGTCTGGAGGCCTCCTTATTCTCCTACTGTCCCCAGATGCAAGATGGAACCTCAATATCAGGAAAATTGCTTTAGCTGCTTTTCACTCCAGTTCCTCTAGAGGAGTGTCATTGGAGCTGACATTCCTTTGTTCCACACTCATCCCCAAACTCTCAGACAATTTTCCCCCTTCTTAATTTTTTAAGCTGTATTTGCCATGAGTTCTTTTAACAGCACAGATGTTTCTGATAGATTTTTATTAGCCCAATATTCCTGGCAAGGTTATTTGTTCACCAAAACTGATACTGTTGAAAGGAGTCAAGAACATAAATGTCATTTCATGAAACACATCCTTCATTAGCTTACTCTGAGGAAGAACCTTTTCATGATTTAGTATTTTCACCTCATTCATTAGCTTCTCAACCCCTGGTGTTATTTTTATTAGCAGCTGTGATATACTCTGATTATGAGTCATTCAGCATAGACTGTAGTTGTAAGTTTTCAACCTCCAGTATTTGGCCTATTTTTCCTATTCTCACAATTATCAGTGAATTCACGAAGCAGGCATTCTAAATTAGCATTGTTTTCTTATAGGGAACTTTCAAGTGAAGCAACTCTATTTTTTAAGACAGATTTTCTGAAGCTTGACCCTCATCTACAATGCAGTTATTTCTTTTTTGACTATATGTTTTTTACAAAGGAATCATTCACTGCAGAACTTATTTTTCTCACTTGTCCTCCCTAGGATCTCATAACACAACCCAAGGTTTTTATTTTTACTTGTCTGTAAATTTTTTTCCATGCCTAAAGTAATTTTCCCGTATAGGAATTACTTTCCTTTGCTTTAAGCATTTCAAAGCATCTTGTTGATAAACAGTATTAGTATTTTAAATGTCACCCGAGAGGCAAGCTTTTGATCGCCTGTTTCTTGTTTTTTGGGAGGTAAAGCCAAGCCTTTTAGCAGCACTTGGAAAAAAGCAATGTTTTAAGTTGAGCATTTGAAAGTTTTTGTCCCAGTTTGTCTGCCTTTGCTCCATGCTGTTTTGCCTGTGCTGTCTTGCTTCTATTGCACTACATTTCCCAGGATGCATTTCTCTATAGCATCACTATGTTTCAGACTTCATTCCCAAGCTGCCATTCTCTATATTGGCATGCTGCTACAAACTGCCTTTCCCATAATGCCTCTCGGGTCTGCCACTTCCATTTCTCTTTACACAGCTAAAGTCGAGTTTCTGCTTTTAGCATGGGAAGTTTTTGAATCAAGCTTTTTGCTTTTTCACCGTGGGAGATTGGCAGATATCTATTCTCCCTGAGCAGGCATTGCTAGATGTATGTTTTTTTTCCTGACACTATTCCTGAATGGTCAGGCCTGCTTGCATGCACTCAGACTGGCATTTTAGTACCAGAAGCAAAATCCCCTCAGGGCTTGCTAACTCTTCCACCTTATCAGGTCAGTGAGGGAATGAAAATACTTAAGATAAAGCTTTTTCACAGCCCTTTCAGAGAGACTTTTCCCCTGATAGATCTTTGTCTCATTCTGCTTGTTCCTTTCCCCCCAGATTCACAGTCCCAGATGTCTCGGGGCCATGGGACTCTGTTCTTCTGCTAACTGCTTCTAGAGGTAGGGGCTTCTCTCCCCAATTCTACCTCAGCTTTTCCTGTGATGCCATTGCAGCTACTCATTGGAACTTAGACCCTGCTTTTTTTTTTTTAATTTTTTTTATTTTTTTATTTATTTTTTTATGCTAGCAGCCTTCCCCAGGTCCTGCACCTTTTGGGAAGGAATCTGTCCCTGCTCTGTTTTCTGCCTGCACTCTCTCTCCAGGCTCTTGTCTCAGGGAACTCAGGCCACTGTTTTACTCTAGCTTAAAGAAAAGCTTAGCAGAGAAGATATGCCTTGTTCCAAGAGGTCTTTTTTCTTTTCTTAGAGTGACCCACAGGTGACTCCCCATACTTTTTCACATGAATCTAATTTTTCCCTTACAGAAAGAGAAATTTCTGAGAATCAAAGACCTGAAAGGCTTTTTAGTTTTTTTAGAGGGAGATTACTAAGTTTTCCCCCCCCCAAATTCCCCCCAAAAGCTTTCAGTTTTTGAGAGAAAAAGACTACCAAAATTTCCCAAGACTTCTGTTCTCTGAACTTTTTGGCTTCATGGCCAAACAGAAACTAACTCTGTTGGTATGATGTTTCCATACACTGGTGGCATCGGCAGGGTGAAAAGTCTTATTTTACTCACATTTGCCTCAGGGAAGATCCTTTCCCTGCTGCTTGGGACCAAAGGTTTCCCCCAGGAATCTTTTTCTCCCTGTTTCTTGCTCTGATTTTTCCCAGTTTGTGTTCAGAGCCCCATAGTTAGAAAACTAAGGACATAGTTCCTCTGTCCTGCTGCTTATCTTATTCCAAGTTTTCTTCCAAATATTCCTACTCTACCTTTCTCTAGATTTGTTCTACACTATAATGCTACACTCTACCTTTCTTAACTTTCATAGACAGAAGTTAAGAGAGAGAAAGAAAGAAACCTTAATATAGAGAAATACATGCTGCAGTCTTACTTAGGGCATCTTTCAGCCCTTTTACTCCTGAAAAATAGATTACCTCCACCTAATTTCCATAACTGGACATGTCCTAACTTCCTGTGGTGCCCTCAAACCCTCCTTTTGCTAAGTCCCTGGTCTGTCCCTGTTTGGACACCATTTGAGGGAGACCAGTTCCCTCTTTTTCCCCCAGGGTACTCTCGAGGAGGAAGAAGTGAGAAGTATGTAGATAGAAATATAGAGGAGAGATAGAAAGAAACACAGGATAGCATGGGAGGGCCTGGGTCAAAACCCACTAGCCCCTTCTGTCTCACTAAGGGGCTTTTAAAGGAATGCCAAGGCATGGAGCAAAAGACCTCCCCCCAGCACAGTTAAGTGTAGACCATCCCAACTACCTTATGACAGTGCACATAAGTGTAGACCATCCCAACTACCTTATGACAGTGCACATGGTCAAGCCAACCCCTAATGCAGCCCTGCTGTGTAAAGGAAGCTCAGATCTCACTAAGAAGCTTTTGTAGGCCCCCACATGAAATGGGATGAATCAATGCATTACTGAAAGATGGTCCTAGAGAGATTTAAAGCAGCGTTGTGGCCACCATGTCAGGGATGATGTTTTCAATCCCTGTAGATACTGGGGACTGAATTGAGGGCCCAGCATTTGCTAGGCAAGTGCTCTACCTAGGCCCAGGAGTGAAGAGACACCCACTGTATCCATTGGCTACCAGACTATTAAACATTGGTCTCTAAGGAACTGGAATTTCCTGTATGCAGGGAGAAGAAGCCAAAGCCTAGAGCCAGCCAGAAGAGGGATTTCTCTTCACATCATTCTGGCAGCTTCCAGATTACTTTGCAAGAGAGACAGAGCTGAGACAAGGATGATTCAAAGGGACCACCATGACCATGACTACTTAGTTATGCATTCCACTTGTCTTGTATTGACACCTAACCTTATGTCAGGACTCCCAAAGAGAGGCTTGGGGCAAGACACTGAATCTCTTCATTTGTTCTTTTTTTCTAATGTGGCCACCCTGAGTAAATAAATCTCCTTTCTCTGCTTTTCATTACAACTCTTTTTAACTGCGTGTTGAGGACCAGTGGCTGAGCCTAGGTTGTGGTGAGAATAATACCACTACCACAATTTTTTGAGCCAAATTTGAAGCAAACTTTAATTAAATACTGGACAGGATGATGGACTCTGGTCCATTCCAGGGTTCCCAGAAAATGGCAATGAGTCACATTTTACAGAGGCCTTATAAAGGCTGCTTATCACCCGATCCAATCAGGAGAAAGCCTATATCTTGATGCATTTTGGGCCCATGTACCTCCCACCTGTGTGTGATCAAGCACATCTGGTGCAGCTGCATTAAACACACTTGTTTAGGGGCGTGAAAACATGTGGGTTATTATCTTCCACAAACAACAGCCTCCGGCATTTCAGGAAGTATCCGTCCTTGGGCAAAGGGCTCACACGTTGGAGGCATTTTGTTTCATGGATCTCTCAGGCACAGTAATTAACACGTACAACACCATTTTGGCTCTCACAGTTGTCAGGCTGCCAGGGCCCAGTCTCACCCCAGCACTTCTAGTAACGGCACAACCAAGTTCTGAACAAGAGCTCCAGGAACCCCAAATGCCGGTGTCCCAGAGTGGGTCACTAGAGCAAGAAGTAATAGGACATTTTGTTTCCAAGACCAACAAATCTTGACCTTATTCTGTCAAACCCTTTAAAACCTCTGGTTCTATGCATATCGTCTCCGTGTACTTGGGCCAAATGCAAGACTGTCTGGTTTTCCAGATCGAGAAAGCCCTGAAAATGAAGTTATCCCCACTGTTGGAAGTCCTGAAAGAGTGAGTGAAAGAAACTACTGTTCACTGTGCTGTTGTAAATATGGCTTCACTGAGTCAATGGGTAATCACACTTACAGAAATACAGATTCAGAGGAGGAGAACATGGCATGGTAAAGAGAAATATGAGTTCATCATGCTCAGTGTCAATCATGCTTTGTGGGCTTGGGTTAGCCACGAGATTTAACCTCAGCTCTCAAAAATAACGTCTCAATAACTGGAATTATGAAAGATTTGTGATGTTTCTTAAAAAGAGGTAAGATGCCAGAAAACTGTTGGGGATAAATGTGGGCAGAGAACTGCAAGGGGGAAACTGGTGTCTCCCCTTCAGGTCATCTGGGAGCAGAGAAGACAAAAGGTCCCACCTTAGGAGACTTCCCAACGCCCTGCCCAGTCTGTTCAACTTCTGGGCTTCCAGGCCTCCGTTCTCCATTCCTGCTACCAATGCTGGCTGAACCCCATGGGTCAGTATAGTGAGTCTTTTCTATCCCACCAGCCAGCTCCTAAATCATGACACAGACACACTTATTATTAATTTTGAAAAGCTTGGCCTATAGCTTAGACTTGTTTCTAACTAGTTCTTATATCTTAAAATAAGCCATTTGTATTAATCTTCATGCTTCAATGTGACTTGTGGCTTGTTACCTTATCTCCTACACATCCTGCTTCCTCTGTGTCTGGCTGGTGATTCTACTTTCTTTTTCCCAGCATTCTCTCTTTCCTGAAAATCCTGCCTAATCATTGGCTGTTTAGCTTTTTATTAAATCAAACCCAGTGACATTCACATCTTCACACAGTGTAAAAAAATATTCTACAACATTTCCCCTTTTTGTCTAAATAAATAGGAAAGATTTTAACTCTAACATAGTAAAACTATATACAATAAGAACAATTATCAGTTAAGAATTACATCCACAATATCCAGTCCATTTGCATTTGTCAATTTGCATTTGTCAAATTCACAGAAAATACACCATTATCTATTCTATCTTGGTGAGTCAAAAGTTTTGTGTCTAATTCACTTTCTATTTTAACTTGTATTACCAACCCCAAACTATTTTTTTTAGACCTCAAACATTTTCTTAGATAAATAATTTAAGCTTTTATGTCTCTCAACCTTATGTCTCTTACACCTCTTTTGTGAGTTTCTTTTCTGAATTTGATAACAAGGAAAACTGTAACTATAGCTATCTAGTCTTCAACTCCATCAGAGACCTGAGCAGGCTGCAATATTACTTGAGCAAACAACTTCCAGAACTATAGAAATGACAGAAACAGCTGGCTGCCTGGTTAGTCACCCAAGGTTCCTCTGCAAGGTTGGGGCATCCATCTTTGACCTACAGGCCTAGACTATCTGACAGATTTTTCTGTGAAGCAGGAATTTTGAAGGACTGTCCCACTTTGTCTTCTCAAAGTTCCACAGTCACTTTCTTTTGTGTCCTGCTTTTCCAATTTGAACAGCATACTTCAGCAGTTGAGGCAAGGGCAGTTTCTTTTGCCCAGTAGCTAATTTTGCAGCAAGGAAACTCCATATGGAGTTTCTTTGATGCCCATCATCTTCTCTGAAATAGATTGGTGCTGCCAGGAGCAGACATGTCTCATTGTCATGAAAAGTCTTATTATTCAAGCATCTTCAGTGCCATATTATGTAGATATCTGAAGACTACCTGTCTATCTAAAATATATCTCTGTTTGACCTTGAAAACATACCTAACATGACTACAACTTTGATTGTTATAGGTGACTAACTACTAACCTGCATTTCTTTATTATCCTAAATAATTTGTAATAATAACTTTCAAGCACTAGAAATTTTCATTAGCTTGTTAAATGAGCTGCATAGGTACAATACCTTAAACAAGAGTAGAAATGTATGTACAGTATATTCTAATAAAAATGAATTTAAATTTGTATTAATATACAAAAATACCTTAAACAAGAGTAGAAACATATACACAGTATAACAAAAATAATCTTAAATTTGTATCAATATACAAAAATCCTTACCAATGTAGAATATTTGAGACTAGTGGTTGTTTAAAAGTAGATTGAACAATCCACCCTTTTATCTCATTATTTTTATACTATATTCCCCCTTTTTCTCTTCAGAAAGAAGTCCCTGAATCTAATCTCCTCTGTTCAGTTTTTTTTTCCGACCATGACCAATAACAATTTGTAACCAACCCCCCTTAACAATGACAAACATCCATAGTCCATCTAATAACCAAAAACTACTCATCCAACCTCTTGGGAATGCAGGTGTTGTGTTCTCTAGACTGCTTCCTGTTGTCTGAGGGCACTGGAATTTTGGGAGACCCTGAAAAAATTAGGATAATGGTCAAGTCCTGGCTGGAGTAATCTGTGAGGCTGGACCATCTCAGCCAGCAGCCTTGAAGTTGTTCTGGATGCAGAACTCCAAGGAAACTACAACAGAGGCACATTGAGAGGCTGGATCATCTGGGCCACCTGTTTTCATTGGTGTCTGGTCCCTTGCTCTGAAAACACAGAAACTTTTAAAGGTAGCATATATATCTGCATTAACATAAGTACAGAATGTGTAGTGTGCACAAGCCAGTTAAATATGATTTTTTTGTTTTGTGTTTGAGCAGGTAAAATATATGTCACTTGTCTTGTATTTTTTTAGGTTTATTTCTTTATGTCTGTAGCCAGGATTTTCAAGGGGTCTCCCCTGTTCAAACTTGATCATCTTTAATCTTGAATAAATTCACAGCCTTTCATCTTCTGTGGAAATAAAAGCATAACCTCTTCTCCAATGCAACATTTTTTGACTTCCATTTTGAAGTTAAGACTTTTAAAAATATATAGGTTGGTTTAATTTAGTAGTTTTTATAATCCAGTGTCTCTCAGCAGCTATTGTTTGCTCATCAGCAATCAAAAAATTTAAAGACAACACAGTAATATACAGGATCCAGATTCCCTGTGTATTTCACATCTCTATTTGTCTTATTTTATTATTACTTTACTCTTTTTTTAAGAGGCTTTATTATTTTTAAACCATTTTTATGACTGTCTACATCCTTTTTTAAAGCCCGTGACACAGAAGGAAACTCAAGGACAATGTAGAGTTAGAAATCCCCAGGACAAAGGTTGTTTGTGGAGGGAAGGCTATAGAAGAGGAAGGCACAGAAAGCTGTTACTGCTCTTCCCCTCCTTGCTTGAGATGGAATCTCATGCATTGCAGGCTGAACTTGAACTCACTTTGCTGCTGAGGGTGACCTTGAACTTCTGGTCTTCCTGCTTCCATTTCCAGAATGAAGGCATTAGAGGTGTGGACCATAATATCCTGTTGACACAGTGACAAGGACCATGCTTTCTATATGTTAGGCAACACCATCACCTGAGCAACATCCCCAGCCAGACACTGACACATTTTAAAGAAGTGTGTGCACATGTATGTGTGCATGCACTCAGAGTTTGCATGCATGCAGGTGTGACATACCATGTGTGTGGAGGTCAGAGGACTGCACCAAATGTTGGTGTCTACCTTCCACTTTGCTGGAGGCCTGGTTTCTAGTTGTTTCCTACTGTATACATCAGACTAGGTGCCCCACCAGCTTCTGGGAATTCTGGCTACACCTCCCATGCCGTTGTAAGAGTGTTGGTGTTACAGGTGCACTCCACTCTGTCTGGCTTTACAAGTGACTAGGGAGCCAAACTCAGTTCCTCACACTTGCAATGGCAGGTGCTTGCATGGCAGCTGTCTCCCCAGCCCAAGTTACATTGTTAATAGAATAAAAGATATATAGTGAAAAAAACAAATAAAAACCAAAAAAAAAGGTGTGCCTTGGAGAAACAACACAGACATGACAGTTAAACAGAAAGAACGGGATAGCTGAGGCTTTTGTTCTTTGTAGTTTTGTTATTGTTGTTGTGTAGACAAGGTCTCTCTATGCAGCCCTGGCTGGCCTGGTACTCACTATGTAGTCCAGGCTGGTCTTGAACTCACAGAGATCTGCCTACCTCTATTTTGTGAGTCCTGGGATTAAAGGTATGGGCCACTATACTTGGCTTTCCTTGTAGTTTTGATTGTGGGTGGCACAACATCACCCTTCTCCCAGGTGGCATGGGCATGAGGCACAGAAGCGTTGCTCATATTTTTGGCCAAATGTTAATCCTGAGATTGTCAAGAGAAAGACCAGTTTCACAATTTTGAGCCAAAATTGAAGCAAGCTTTAATTAAATACTAGCCAGGTAGAGGAACTCTGACCAGGTCCATCTCTAGGTTCCCAGGAGATGGCTACAAGCATATTTTACAGGGGGTTAAAAAAATGCAAAATCCACAATTCATTGCATTTCCCATCAGGTCCAATTAGGGGCAAGCATATCCCCTACTTATTTCCTGCCCACATACCCCCTGCCTGAAGTGTTTAAACTTTCCTACTTTTACAACTGAATTTAGATTTCAGTTCTCTGAGAGGGGAAAACAGGTATCTCTCCCAACAAAAGGCCATTTATCAACAAACATCCTTACATTCAGGGATGAGGGAGAAAGCACAAACAAGGCCTGATTCAGCCCCACAATTTCTCAAGGACAGTTCCTGAAACTCTTTTGAAACTTATCCAAGTACGTCCAAAGATGAATCCTCAGCCAATTAAAAGTATACTAATGGTAACTGCTGCTTGCTTAACCAGTTATGTCTGAGATGACATAACTATTTCTGAAATTCCTCTAGCTGTGCTTAAAAGTGTTATTCCCAGATTGCAGGGACCCCCAAAAAGACCACCACAGAGATGGAATCTCATATGTAAAAGCAGAGAGCCTTTATTTCAAGTTCGAGCTTGGACTCTGTCTGTCCAATGCAGCAGTGAGAGCAGAGAGTCCTGAGCCCAGGTGTGGTTTTTAATCATAGTAGAGGTTAGGTCGAGGGGATTTCCAGGGTTCAGGACCCTGACTGGCTGACATTTGTCTAGGGGTATCTTGGTGAAAGGGAAATAGGTGTGTGCTAGTCTCAGGGACATCTGGTGATCTTATCTAATTTTATCTAATATTTGGAATGTTTGGGATGTCAGGTTCTTTCCCTCAGATGCTGGCCCATGTCTGGGTGGTGTCAGCTTATGGCTTTTCCTGGATCTGGGTGTTGCCTGTCAGGAACCTGAATCCAGTCCTAATTTTTCAGCTGGTTTTTACGGATCCTGCCATGGCAGTGGTGTAGACAAGCTGCTGCTTGGGTCCATTAAAAGGAGCCTGTGTGCTCCTTTTAATACACTTGGCACCCAACATGGTAGCAAGAATTTCCACTCAAAACCTGAGAAAGCTTTAAGAAACGGTTCTAAAACGGAGCCAAGAGCAGCTTCCTAGTTGTGTCTCTCAGGCAAGCTATGATACAGAGATACTGTAGCATTCAGGCTTGAGCTACAGTATGGCAGGTTTGAGGGGTGTGGGCTTGACCTACAGCATGACAGATTCCTGCCATGGTACACAAAGGTGCTTCCAAGCCATGTAGCACATTGCATTGTGGATTTAGCTTTTGCTAGTATATATATATAAAGGTTCCTGAGCTACACACTGCTGGATGGAGACATAGACCCACCGCTTCCCAGACTTGGTGGTGAGCATGAATCCCAGAGTTGACTGTAAACATACAGCCACCATGTTGGGAAGCTGAATGGGAAGGAGTCAACAGCCAAAGTCACCGAGCAGCTTAACAGTTTAAAATCTCTTCTGGTCAGAGAAGGATTATAGATTCACAATAAGACAGATTATGGAATAAACCTCTAAACAGTTTGTAAAATGGTATATAGGTTTGAGAGAGAGAAGACAAAGGACATAGATAATCATAAAAATAAAATACAGTCTTAAAAAATAGAATAATATATAAAAATACAATAAGGCGTGTAAAGATGGAAATTACACAGAGAGTCTGGATTGTGCTGTCTTTGAGATTTTTAACTGCAGAGAGACATTTGATTGTAAAGCCTACTGAGTTAAACCAATATGTATATTTTAAAGGTATCTTGACTTCAAAATTTGTGTCTAAGGATACATTGCTTTGGGAAAGAGGTTCTGGTTTTGTTTCCACAGATGAGAACCCATGGATTGCTTCCAGGGTAACATGGTTTGATCAACCAAGACCCCCCTGAAAGGTCAATACAGCCTCACAGACTACTACAGATAAGATTTAACCATAATTTCTTAATTTTCTCAGGATCCCCATAAGATTGCCTGTGCCCCCAACCAAGCAGGACGTAGTATGAGAAGCTATGCCCAAATTCCCAAAATATTGTTTATAAATGTTTATTTTTATTTAAAGGAGGTTGATTATAAATGAAATCTCTTTCTAAAGAAGAAAAGGGGATATAGATATGATAGGATAAAGGGGTAGGTTATAGAATCTACTTTTAAAGAGCAACAACTCGTTTGAAATATTTTACATTGCTATAGGTTTTAGTTTATTGATACAAATTTAAAGTTAATTTTGTTATGCTATATGCATATTTCTACTCTTGTTTAAGGTATTATGTTTATGAAATTCATTTAAAATTGTAAAATATAATGAGAAATACAGATTAATAGTCATGTATGATAATCAAACTTATGTTAGTTAAGTTTTTCAGGCATACAAAGGTATATTTCAATTAGGTAGATAATCATCAAACACTTCAAAGATCTACAGAATATGGCATTTAAAATGTTTTGAGAACTTAGACTTTTCTGGACAATGAGATACATCTGCTCCTGGCAGCACCAATTTACTTCAAAGAGGAAGATGGGCATCAAAGAAACTCCATATTGAATTTGCTTTCTTTGTGGCAAAAGTCAGCCACTGGGCAAAAAAGTGCCCTTGCTTCAACTGCTTGATAGGATGCTGTATAAACTGGACGTGCAGGACCCATAGGAAGATGACCACAACTGCTTGACAGGATGCTGTATAAACTGGACATGCAGGACCCATAGGAAGATGACCACTGAACTTTACAAGCCCTACCGATTCCTGCATCGCACAAGAAGCTGCCAGACATTATACAAGAAGGGGAGAAGCACCTGACAAACTTTGCCAGCATGGGCAGAACAGTCCTTAAAATTTCCTGCTTCACTGAAAGCTATGCCAGAGACTCTAGAGGCCTGTAGGCTAAAAATAGATACCCCAACATTACAGAGGAACTTTGGATGACTGTCCAGGCATCCAGATGTCCCTGTCATTTCTAGATTATGGATATTGCTTGCAATGCACATCCTGTTTACTCAGGTAATATTATATCCTTCAGGGGTCTTTGATAGAGTTGAAGACTAGATAGTTATAATTATAGTTTTCCTTAGTCATGATAAAAGATAAATTAGATATAAAACTTTAGACTCACAAAAATAGGACAGATGATAGAATATTTTCTTTAATTTTGCCCAATACAAATAGACTAGATATTATCACTGTAATTCTTGCTTGATAACTGTTTTGTTATATATAATTTTACTATGTTAAAGTTAAAACTTTCCTTTTTGATTAGACAGAAGAGGGGAAGTGCTGTGGGATGTCTTTCTATATGCTGTGAATATGTGTGGCTCACCCTGGATAATAAAGAAAACTGTTTTGGCCTATGGCAAGAAAGCTTACAGCCAGGTGGAAAATCCAAGCAGAGATACAGAAAGAAGAAGGGCAGAGTGGGGAGAGATGCCAGCCACAGCTGAAGGAGCAACAAGATGCCCGCAGACTGGTAACACCGGGGCCATGTGGCAATATATAGATTAATAGAAATCGGTTGAATTAAGTTATAAGAGCTAGCTAGCAAGAAGCCTGACCCATAGGCCATACAATCTGTAAGTAATATAAGCCTCTATGTGTTTACTTGGGACCAAGCAGCTGCGGCACATGAGTAGGAGAGATTCATCCAGATTGCTGGGCAAGGCAGGACTGGGTTCCAGCTACATTCTTCAGTGTTTCTGAACCCTACACTGACCATGTGTGATCAAGCACATCCAGTGCAGATGGTTCAAACAAACTCGTTTAGGGGAGTGAGCATGTGGCTTGTTACTTCCCAAGAACTACGGCTCCCAGCATTCCACAGTTACCTTGTCTTTGGGCAGGTGGGGTTTAAAGGGTTAACTTTGGCTCTTACACATTCAGAGAGGAACTAGTTTACCTTAGTATTTTTGGTCTAACCATATAATCACCTAAGAGTTGCTCTGTGTGGCTAAGAACTCAGGCTGTATCTAAGATTTACTCTAAATGAGTCAAATCTGGCTGCATTTTGGGCCACCAGTTTACCTTTCAGTCTTGAAGCCAGGAAGGAATCAACTAGCCACATTTATTACTTTTGAGTTACTCGCTTGTCTTGTTAGCTCTGGGCTAGGAAGGAATGGCTAACTGTTTTACTGGTTGTGCGGCCAATGTGAAGCCTCTTCCTTTAGTTTACCTTTAACTCACAGCTTGTACAATGGTATCACTCACCCCCAGGCCAGCACAGGTTCATTTTTAACTCACAATGGGAGGTCAGCCAGCAGCTTAGAGGTGTTCCATTATAGTGCTTGAAATCTACCTCCTGGGAGGGAGAGATGGATCAGCAGTTCTTGCAGAGGTTCAGAATCTGATTCCAGAACCCACATTGGGTGGTTTATAATGGCCAGTAATTCCAGCTTCAGGGGATCCAACACCTTTGGTCTCCATGGGAACCAGCACTCATATGCATATACCCACACGCATGCAAGACAAGCTTTTTTAAAATAAGATAAGTAAATCCTTTTTGTAAACTGCCTTATTTGTAATTTCCTAACTTCCTCTATGCCTCTTAAGGCCCAACAGTGAAGGCCTGAGGCTTCTGAGGTAAATAAAACACTCGCAAATGTCCATCATTCCTTGATAATTAAGAGTAGGTCACTGTAGTGGGGGATAAACACCAAGGACTGCTGGATCCAAAGGTTTCAAGCAGCTGATGCTGGTGGTCTGACAGCAGCGGCTGGTATCTGTGCTGTAGAAGAAACAAACTATTATGTTACACACACACACACACACACACACACACACACACACACACACACACACACACACATACACACACCCCATAATCGACTAATAAGACTATGGTGACCAGAGACCAAGAAAAGATAGGAACTAAGTAAGGAGGAAACTCTGTTTTCTTTTTCTTTCCTTTTCCTTTTCTGGTGCTGGTGATAAACTCAGGGCCTTGCACCACTGAGCCGTATCAACAACTCCAAATATTTTCTTTTTGGTGGGGAGAAAGAGGGGGTACATGTGCCTGTACATGAGTATGAGTGTGCATGAAGGAGTCAGAACCCTCTTTGGTGTGGTTCCTTAGAAGCTGTCTGTCTTTTGTGTTTCATTTTTTTATTTTTGTCTGTTTTTTGAGAGTCACTGGGTCCAGTCACGCTAGGCTAGCAAGCCTGTATGGTCCAGGGATCATCGTGTCTACAGTCAGCATGGGGATTCCACTCTTGTGCAACCACACCCAACTTTTTGCCTGGCTGCTGGAGATCAGATTCAAGGCTCACATCTGCATAGCAAGCACTCCACTCACTGAGCTCTCTTTCCAGACACCCGGTTTAAAACTCTTGATAGTAAACCAGCTGAAATTGGGACCAGATCCCAGGCTAAAATCATGGAACCAGGTAGCCTGACGATGAACCTCATGAATATCAGTGCCAAATGAAGTCAGGACCAGATCCCAGGCTAAGATCATGGAACCAGGTAGCGTGAGGAAGATCTTCATGAATATCAGTCTCTATCATTCCTGAGGTGTTGATGTAGCACCACCCCCAACTTTGCTAACAGCAAGACTCCACCTTGCTGTGCTAAGGGGTACTCTAAAGCTAGCTGATGTCTGATGCAACACTGGTTGGTACTTCAAGGAAGGTAGTTCAGGCTTTTAGGTAGGAGCCAAGGCAGCTGTGTTTTGTTTTGTCTTGTTTTCTTGAGACAGTTTCATGTAGCACAGGCTGACTGTGAACTCACTATGTAGTTGAAAAATGACCTCCCTAGTACCCAGATTATAGGTGAGTGCCACCATGTTCAGTCTTGGCCATGTTGTACAGGTTTGTTTGTTTGTTCTGGTAGGGAATATCTTCACAATAGGTTAGCCCAGCCTAGAGTGATACCGGACCCAACAGATTCAGTCCCTTGCTTATTATGGATGTGAGTGATGTTGTGAATAGAAACTCCTGGTAGAATCATATATACCAAGTGAGAGGCTCTTTGGTGAGTTTCTGTGGTGGTTTGAATAGATATGGCCCCCATAGTGTTTGAATGCTGGGCCCATAGGGAGTGGCTCTATTAGGAGGTATGGCCTTGGAGGAAGTGTGCCACTGTGGAGGCAGGCTTTAAGGTCTCTTATGCTCAAGCTACACCCAGTGGGATACGCAGTTTCTCCTTTTGCTGCCTGCAGATCAAGATGTATAACTCATCTTCTTCTCCAGCACCATGTCTGCCTGCATGCTGCCAGTTTTCCCCTGCCACAACAATAATGGACTAAACCTCTGAAACTGCAAGCCAGCCCCAATTTAATCTTTTCCTTTATAAGAGTTGCCGTAGTCATGTTGCCTCTTCACAGCAATAGAAACCCAACTAAGATGGTTTCTATGCACTGAAAATTGGAATGTGTGAAAACAGGATGTATAGTAGAGTAGAACCGTGCCCATGGACAAGATAGTATCCTTTGGGAGAATACAATACTAATGGCTCCCTAGAAGTGCCTAGAGAGTAACCATTGAGTTCAGGGAAGAGACAGTGTGTAAAGCTAACATGCCTCCCTCAATTTCAGGGAACTTTCCTGCCTGACCAGGTATAGATAGACTGTGTGGTAGACAATGTCCTCTGTGACTGTGAACCAGCACAAACCCTTCCTTCTTTAAGCTGCTTTGGTTGGGTATTTTGTTACAATAATGAGAAGCAGCCAATACACCAGGAGTCATGAAAGAGAGAGGGGGCACTAGGAGTGATGGACTTGATCATGTCACTGATTTGATTACGGTGGCTGGCCAGTAAGTCTGGGGATCCTCTTGTCTCTGCCTCTCCAGCACTGTATTACAAGCTGGTGCTTCCGTACCCGGATTTTTATATGGGTGCTAGGGATGAATTGATTCTCCTGATTCTACCTTCCAAGGACTGGATCCATTTTTGGAAGGGCTAATGCAACTGGAAATTTGGACTTTTAAATTTTGTTACTTATTTGAGAGGAGAGAGAGGGTTGGTGGGAGACACTCACTGGTTTTCATGTGCATGTCCTATTGCACATATGTAGAGGCCAGGTGACAACTTTTTAGGAGTTAGTTCTTGTAAATGGGCATTTCCTGTCCTGAACTTCTGGTCCCAAATAACCATTCAGAGGCTTACATTGTGTGTAAATGCTTGGCCAATTGCTCAGGCTTATTACTAACTAGCTCTCACATTTAAATTAACTCCCTTCTATTAATCTACATTCTACCTCATGGCTCGTGGCTTGTTACTTCATTTTCTACAGGTCCTCCTTGCCCAGTGGCTGTCTGGCATCTCTCTGACTCTGCCCTTGTTGCCCCTAGCATTTTCAGTTTGGCTTTCCTACCTAGCCTTATTCTGCCTTGCTAAAGGCCAATCAGCTTTTTTTTTATTAACCAATGAGAGTAATTCATATTCACAGCATACAGAAGGATTATCCCACAGCAAGTTCTCTCCTTCCCTATAGTCCTTACACTGAGACACCGTCTCTTGTTTCTGCCCTGTGCTGCATACAAGGCTTCTGGCTAGCCAGTTCTCCTGTCTGCCTCCCATCTCTCCACAGGAGTGCTGGGATTATAGATGTACACCACCACATTGTTTTCCCATGAGTTCCAGGGATCAAACTCAAGGCACTAGGCTTGTGCATTTTTTTTTTTTTACGGAAATGTCTCAGCTTTCCCCTCTAACACTGTATCCACGGGCATCCTAAGCAGAACATGTAATAGCTGAACTAGTGCTCAGAGTTGCTTTATAAACCTAGTCTAGCTCTTTGCTCGGTGTTATTATTACTAATGCTCCACCCTAGCCATACTTGCCTGCTGAGTGTTTCCGGTCATGCAGGTGGCCCTACACACCAGTCATTTTCCCTTTTACCGTTCTTGTCAGTGAGGGTACTTGGGGGTGACTCTTAGGGACCTACAAGGAGCCCCTTTTCTTACTTCAGTCTTTTCTTCTACCGGTTGTACCACCTTCGGGGACAGGTGGGTCAGGGTCTCGCCCCTCTGGGAAGCACAGAGGACAGCGCCCCTTGAGACTGTTCTCTGAGGTCTGGACAGCATCCCTGATCAAGAAGATTGGTGGCTTTATGAAGTTTTGGGAGCCTTTTAGGGGCATGCCATTTTCCCTTGGGGATGGGCTCACCTGGGTGGGTGAGGGGACAATATTGACCGCTTTCTTAGAGCCTTACTCTCTTGTCTTTGTCCCAAGTTTGGTTGTTGAACACCTGGGCCAGCGTCAGCAGTCCTGAAGAAGAGCTAGTGGCTTTGATTTTTACTTTTGAATAACATCTAGGTAAAGCTTGGACCTATGGCACCTTTAGCTTTTAGATATACATACAATTCTGGGCACATGTATGGCACTAAATATGCTGTGGCCACATTTAGATATTTCTCTAACTAGAGTTCTAGAGTGATCATTTGCAAGCCTTCATGGGCCGGGGAGATGGCTCAGCAGTTAAGAGCCCTTGCTACTCTTGCAGAGGACATAAGTTCAGTTCCCAGCACCTACAAGGCAGCTCACAACTGTGAGTAACTTCAGCTCCAGGGGATCAATGTCCTCTTCTGACATACACAGGCATTCAGGTGCACATGGCATATACATAATTAAAAATAAAGGGAAATCTTTTAAAAATAACAAAAAAACCTTGGCCAGGTGTGGCAGCACATGCCTTTGATTCTAGCACTCAGGAAGCAGAGGCAGGCAGATTTTGTGACTTCAGGGCTATCCTGGTCTACATAAGGGAGTTCCAGGCTACCCATGGCTACATGGTGAGACCCAGCCTCAATAAACAAACAAACAAATAAATAAATAATAAAAGAATTTACAAGCAAGCAGATACTTAGAGTGAAAGGACCAAGCAGACGCCATAACAGGCTGCTCAGTCTTCCCTCAGAGGTCAGGCCTCAATTTCAGTTTCCTGAGACTGAGCAAGCAGTCTCTGGGAGGGCCATGAACAAAAGACGTAGTCCTTACAGTAGCTTCCTTTCTGCATGTACTCTGACTGCTCAAGGTTCAGCCAGATGTTTACTGTATGGGGCTCCTCACCAACTTAGAGTTATGAGTCAAGGACAAAGCCTGGGACTTGAGCTGGACTGCCCCCAAAGTGGTAATTGTAACCCCCAACCAGTAAATTCAAAGGTTACATACCCCCACCCAATTAAAGGAAACCAGGATTCCTAAGTGCAGATAAGAACTTAGACCCCTTCTTCCCAGGTGGCTTTATCAGCTACAGAAACTTAAGAAAACAGAGTCAGGATATTCAACCATCTGACAGAGGCTAAGTGGTCATAAAACATCCCAAACTTCACGGACCCCGGAGATGGGTTGTAAAACTCCTGACAGGGCAAACAGATAGGCTAAAATAAGACCAAGTCCAGGCCCGGGAAAAACTGGACCAATCAAGGATGGACCCGTACTAACCCCCTCCCCTCTAAGAAATTTGATGGGTTTTGCCTATAAAAACTAACTTCCCCAAGAAAGGGCAAGCTCCTCCCGGCCTCACTGCTAAGAGTGAGTGCTTGGGATTGAGCTTCCCTGACCACGGCTTGTAAACTCCATTTGAATAAACCTTGCTTTTGCATTCTGTACCTAAAGTCTCCGGTGGCTTCTTTAGGGAGTGATCTGGGCATAACAGAGATATAAGAAAATCTTTTACGTTCTTTTTTTTGGAAGGGCAGGGAGTTTCAAGGTAGGGTTTCTCTGTGTAGCCTTGGCTGCCCTGGACCTCTCTCTGTTCGAACCAGGCTGGCCTTGAACTTATAGATATCTGCCTGCCTCTGCCTCCTGAGTGCTAGGATCAAAGGCATGCGCCACCACTGCCCAGCTTAAACAGAATTAGATTTCAGATTTATATTAAAACAGAGTTTTGACCTTATGTGAAAAATTGATATGTTTAATTATAGCAAACTTAATCATAACTATACCACCTTTCTTAAACTACATCTATCATAGCCTTTCTGTTCCTTCTGTTTTTGGCCTTCTCTGTGTTTCCATTTTGTAGTAATCCTTTACTTTGGAATATAGTCTTATTTGATGATAGGAAAAGCATTTCATTTTTTTATTATTGCTTTTTAACCAAAAATATTTTTTCCACTTTATAGTTCCTTCTGCTTTCATTTTCTTAAAAAAAAAAAAAAAATCCTAATCATGAAAACACCCCAGAAAGCCGAATTTGAAGCAAATGGGGAGGGGGCCTGCTGGTTCTTTCCACGTGCTCACCTGTTTTTAGGGCCACTTCTGTGGCCACAGCAGCAGATGCTCTGGCCTATGTAAGGCTAGGAGGCCAGGGATTTTTTGACATCCCTGATGCCATTTGGACTTTCTCTTAGAGCAGTGGTTCTCCACCTTCTTAATGCTGCAACCCTTTAACACAGTTCCTCAGGTTGTGGTGACCTCCAACCAGAAAATTATTTTGTTGCTACTTCATAACTGTAATTTTGCTAATGTTATGTACTGTAATGCAAATATCTGATATGTGACCCCCTGGGGGGTCACAACCCACAGGTTGAGAACCACTGATTTAGAGCCTTTAAAAGCCTGGATGCAGGATACCTCCAACCATTTTCTTTACTCATCTTTTATAAAAAGAGATCTAGCTGGAGAATGGAGTAAAGGCTGCTGTTGTTGCCACGTCTTTTTAACACCTAATACACACACACACACACACACACACACACACACACACACACACACATATATACCCCTGAATGGAATTTTCCATTCCCTGGAAAAGAGAGTGAGATTAAGTTTATCTCAGTGGTTGGAGGTCTGCCTAGATCTTCTGGGCTTTACTACTCCAAGTTCTATGCTGAAATTCCATGGAGGCTTGAATTGAAATGGCCCCCTGGTCTGGGAATCCACGGAGTGACACCACCCCCTCCCCCCAGAGTGGCCTATGTAAACTGAAGTTCTCAGAAAAACAAATAAAAAGCCACACCCAGGTGTGGTGCAAGGCTGTTTTGTTGGAAAGATTGTGGACACTGGAATGTTGCAACCTCAGAGATCCTTAGGCCATTCATTACCCTCCCTTGTGTCTGAACTAGCCCCTTCAGACTATCAGGTGAAAACATTTGGAATGTCTTAAATAGCAGATGGTTCATGTTTCCACAATCCTGGATGCCTCTAGAGATTTGCTCACTCTGTTGAGCATGCTTACCTCGTATTCCAAGCAATGTATTTAAAAGATGCCTTGATTTATAAGCTTATTTTGTTCTGTAAAGTCTTCTTAAAACCATTTTGATTCGAAACAAGTTGTTTAGGGCAATGTGAACTAGTATTCTGGGGCCAGAGCCACTCACATTTTGACCAAGAGGAGATTATCTGTAGGCCAGGTTTTGGGGGACACACCTGTAATCACAGCACTGGAAAGGCTGAGGCAGGAGGATTAGTGGCCTCAAACTCCATACTTCCGCCATGGCAGGTTAAACCTGCAAACTGTGAGCCGGAATAAACACTCTCTTTTGTCAGAGCATCTTATGATATCTACAGAAAAGTAACTAAAAACCCCATGTTTAGCCAGCAAGACACTGAGAAGCTGCCACAGCCTGGGTCCATGGGGACTCAGGCATAGTTCACAATGGCAGCAGACATCAGCAGCATCCATGTGATGCCGATTTTGCAAGCATACAGAATGAAAGAGTTATGGGGTATCTGGGCTTCCACCAACATTTCAAAGGAAAGTCCAGGAGGCCAGGGCATGTGCGAAAGGATCAGAATGCTCGCAGGTCGTCTCTTACAGGACAATGACATGAAGCTGTAGGACAGCAAAGCCATCAAAGATTCCAGAGGAACAATGTAGACTGCCAAGACTAGGTCCTGCACACCAAGCTATAGGCAGCAAACAGTTCCAGTCAAAGGGAGTGACCTCGCGTCCTACAAAGAGCAAATCCAGAATACAGGGGCCACAGCTCACCCTAGTATACTTCATGTGCTGTGCACGGGGCTAAAGGATTTAGTGTCTTCCCTCTGGGTTTGTCTGGTGGTCTGATTATTTGTATTCTCCTGTTGGAGGAGATGTGAATGTGACTGCCCTGCCATCGTAGTTTGGAAATATGTAACATTCTTTTGATTTTTTTAAAGACAGGATCTCACTGTATTTCAGGCTGGCCTGAAACTCATCCCACCAGGAGTTACCATGCCTGTCTCTTTCAATCTTTAGAAAAGCTCACAGCTACAAGTTTGCCTCAAGTCTCTGAGATTGGGGTGGACTTTCAAGCAAACACTTCAGATGTTCCAGACTTCTGAAGCACGGCAGAGAATTTTGCACCAGATTCTATTTTACTGGATGAAATAGTAGACAGATCATTATTTTCTATATCTATATAAGAAAACACTGTCAAGTAACTTTGCCCCAGTGTTACATGATCATTGATTGTAAGGTATATCCTGATTTCAGGGGTGTTAAAAGTATGGAAGATGTACCTTAAGATGGATTCAACTCTGCACTGAAAACAGCATTTTCATAAGAGTACTGAGCACTGAGTACATTAAATGGCAAATGTAATCAGTATCACATTCTTAATTAAACTTTTGATCATCTTTGTTCACTCGGTATTTGCAATCATGAGTGAGCTAGAGTTCACATTAATTTCCAGGAGGCATCTTGCAAAAATTTCATGATGCATAGATTTTTCAATTTAGGAATCATCTCATCTTTAGTTTTAGAAACTCAGGGTCTGGAGATGACACTGAGGCCTATGCTGAGTGCCTCAGGGAAGACCTGAAAGTTAGATTCATGTCAAGAAGCCACACATAATTTAAACCTTGCTTTGTGTTTCCTGTGTAGAAAGAAAAAACTGAAACCAGTGGTTGTCACCGGCACACTGTGACCCAGTCCTATAGCGGTATGGAAACATCTGACCCTTACAAGAAAGCTTTCACAAAAACACTCCCAGAACACTTGACAGAATGTGGGTGGGTGATCATTGCTGAGCAAATCCATATGACCTGTTGGAATGTCCCACAGCTTCCCAACCCCAACTGCCTTCTTTATATGCTCTGAAAGGTGGAGACTGTTAGGATCCTGCCCTCACTCTGGCACATGCACAGCTTGGGTCTTGTGTCTTACGTCATCAGTGGGCACTGGTGACTACATACTCACCTTAAAAAGCCAGACGCGGACCCCCTCCCTCCCTCTCTGTTCCCTCTCTGCTCCTTGCTCTCTGCTCTGCTCCCGCCGTCTTTCTTTCTCTCCAGGCCTGGCTCTCCTCCCTTCTATCCCCTCCTTCTTTCTAATAAAGCTCTTTGTAACTCTGGTAGTCATGGCCAAGGACCGTGACTTTTCCGTCGGTAACCAGCACCGCCACCAGCGCCGTTTATCATAACCATCAGAGACCATAAACATTACCTACTTATTCATCTGCTAAAACAAGTCTCCTAGCAAGATCCTAATATATGAGACCACTTGGTAGCTTATGGATGACTGAGAATCACAGAACATTTCTAAATCGTCTAGTGTTCTCTAAAGTAGACCGGGAAATCTTGAATGCTAAGTAGGTACTGAAAAATCTTCACTCTCTAGTTGATTGAACTCTTTCTTTATTCAGTGAAGTCATTAAGCAATTCACCCTCTCTAAGTATGGGTCCCCTTTGTCCAGGAGTGTCTCAGGGGATTGCGGAGGACTCAGTAGAGGGGCACTTCTGGGGGTTCCGGCAGAACATCTCTAGATGACCCTGTTATAGGTGGCCTCATTGGGTCACTCATTCCAACCACTTCAAAATCCATTTCATTCCGGTTTTTAGTTGTTGTTATATCTTCCCATTCAGTCTGTTGCTCATAGCCTAGAACTAATGGACAAGGCTTTCTGGTCCTCGCCTTTTCGTTTCCCTTTGCGCTGGCGTTCCAGGGGTAAGGTGGCTAATTTATACATCACAGGAAATAAAACAGCAGTGAATATGGCTGACCCCAGACATGTATAAAGAACGATGGGAAGTTCTGGGTAGTGTCCTTGAAGAATTCCGATGACTGCAGGAATCGCCATATCTCCCAGAGCAGCACCAATTACAAAGAATGCTGCGGATTTCCCGGTTAAGGTGGTGTACTGCTCGATCCAGGAAATGCCACTGGGAAACGTGGTTGCCATGGAGGCTCCATACACAGAAGTTGCGATCCAGAGACAAAGAGGGCTTTTGTCAAAAAGTACCAGAAAGAAAGACGAGGCAAGGCTGCCAATGTTGCTCAATACGATCATGGTTCCAGGCTGTAAGAATGTTGCAAAGAAGATGGCCAGGCCCCTGCAGGCTGCAAAGGTCCCCCAGAAGACGGAGTTCAAGCCGGCTGCTTCACTTTCTTCCATGCCAACATGGGTGGTGGCAAATGAGAAAACATAAGAGCCAAATGTTATCTCAGCTCCAACATAAAAGAAGAAGAAGAGGAAGAGGAGACAGAGCAGGGCCCTGTGATATTTAGCTCTTCGAGCTCCCTCAGCCGATGCCGTGGATTTTTTCTGCCTTGAGCGTTTCTTACAAAACAGACCAAACAGAAAGACAGAAACTACTAAAATGTAGGTGCCGATGGAAACATAGGCCCACAGCAGGTTCATGTCCTCGGGTGCTGCAAACAGAGAGTCTGAGGTGGCTCCAGAGGATCGATTCAGCATTAGAGGGACAAAGTCTGTTTCTGTGTGGTTCTGAGCGGATGCTGTTGTCCCCCAGGCCAGTTTAGCCAGCAGAGGAGCCAGGACAGCACCCAGGGCAAAATTAAAGTGCAAGGCCTGCATGTGTGGAGCTCCTTTGTCTCCCCAAAGAGCCAAGATGAGGACATTTGCACCTGCCAATGAAACATGGAGAATGGTCAAAGGTAAACCGACACTTCGTGCGGGGAAAACCAAATAGGCATTTACCACGATAAAGAGGCTGAGCCTGTGTCAAGAGGCAGAAAATCTGCGACATTGAACCCAACATGGGCCCCAAGTGATTCTGATCAGGGAACTGACCCATGAACACCAGGAAACTATGTGTTTGTAATATCAGCCTCATACATGGGATGCTACACGCCAGTGAAGTGCCACCTCCCTGGAGCCAGGTACACTAGCAAAGGGCTGTTAGAAACAGTGCTGACACCACACAGGGAAGTAAGACTATAGACCTACTCATTGGACGTGCTTGAAATATATGTATTTACTAGGCAAAATTTTATCATCAGATAGAGGCCAAATGACAAAGCTTTCTGGCAACCATGAAAATTGTGGGGGACATAATAAATATAAAACATTCCATCAGGAACCCAAGTGCTCTAGACTTAGATGTTTCAGTTACAGGAAACAGGTACACCTTTCAGAATCCACACAACACTGTCTGAACACTGGCAAGGGGAAAACCATAAGCATCCATCCTTTGGCTATTTTATTTCAACCAGTTACTTTGAAATAAGCATATAATTCTTTGTAACTTTGCAACCAAATGAAACCTGAGTTATAAAATATTACATGATGTATCAGATAACATTAGACCATCAAGGGATGTTCCAGCCAGGGAAGCAGATCAGTGCCTTGCTGGCTTTCATCAGAGAAGCTTCCTGCAGGATGTGGGAACAAACACAGAGACCCACAGCCAGTGACCACACACACACACACACACACACACACACACACACACACAGACAGACAGACAGACCTTGGAACACTTAGCTCTAGCCGATGTCTCCATCAAATCCCTCCCCTCAGAGCTCAGAAGCCCAGCTGAAGAGGAGGCAGAAAGAGTGTAAAAACCAGAGGGGATGGAGGAAACCAAGAAAACAAGGCCCTCTAAATCAGCATGAGCAAAACACATATGAACTCAGAGAGACTGAGGCAGCATGCACAGGGCCTGCACACATCTGTACCAGGTCCTTTTCATATATATTTTGGCTTCCAGTTTATGGGATTCCTGAGTGTGTGAATGACTGGGTCTGTTTCTTGTGCCTTCTCTTGGTCTCTCTTCCCTCTGTTGGTTTGTTTTGTCAAATTCTGATGTGTAGGTTTTTCTTTTAACATATTATATTGTATTGTATTGTATTGTATTGTATTACATTACATTACATTACATTACATTATATTATATTATATTATATTATATTATATTACATTACATTATGTCTTACTATTATCCCTTAGGAGCCTCTTCTTCTCTAATGAGAGACAGAAAGGGAGTGGATCTAGATGAGAGAGGTGGTAGGGAGGAACTGGGAGGAGGAGAGAGGGAAAATTGTAATCAGGATGTATTATGTGAGGAAAAAGATCTATTTTTCACTAAAAGGAGAAAGAAAGAATATCAAGGGAGAGCTAGACAGCAAGAATTGAAGGAAAGTTCATATCATGTGTGGTATTTCGTACATTTTCAAATAGATATTGACAAATGAAAAGCTATACCTTTGAAGATTTAGAACTTCTGAAACAAATTAACAGGAAAGAAAGAAAGCAGCACAGTTTCTCTTAGCTCAGAAAATGGTGTATTTAACTGCATGTCTACATCTGTGCTTTCTTAGCCAAATGATGCTTGTTCCAAACCATCTACTCCTCCTGCTTTCCAGTGATAAAATATAACCCCCTAACGCATGCCCATTTCACCCAAACTGCAACCACAGAAGGGCCTTTCCCAGGGCCGCTCCTGAAAATCAGTCTCTCGCAGAACAAAGCATTTCGTCCAGTTGTATAATTGGCTGTTCAAAATCACTGCATAATCAGCACCGAGGGCAGCTGCTCCAAGGGTGTTCTGTCTGAGCGACCCCATGACCAAGCCAGCACATCCGTGTCATTACAAAAGTATGCACGGGACAGCTGATACCATCTGCTGTACTTCTCTAGGAGAGTTCCCACCCTACAAACCACCCTGCAGGCTCCACACACCTGTATCCACAACGCCCACGGAAGCCCCAAAGACAGACATGGTGATGATCAGTATGAGCGCTGTCTTGCAGAAGGGGATGAGATAAAGGCCCACCGTTGTTGCCACCATTGACAGCCCTGCGAAGAAAGGGAAGAAATTCGGCTGTGCGAGCTGGGAACACAGCTCAGTAGTAAAAGGCATGCTTGTCTAGCAGGTATGAGCCCCTGGGTTTGATCCCCACTGCAGAAATAAACTTTAATATTAAAAAACGAACATGAGCTATAAAAAACTGTATCCCTCAGGATCATCAACCCTCTAAGAATACAAAAATAAGGATGAATTAACACTGAGGGTAGCTACATAGCAGCTTCTACAGTGGCTATGCAGAATCATGTAAATTCTATAAGGCTTTTGTAACTTAGGACCTAAGCCGGCTTACAGTGCTATTAATAATCATAGTAAATTATACAGCAATGCAAAGTTTTATAGCAAAGGAGACGGGCTGGAAATCATTTACTTACTGTCACACACTTAAGAAACTAGAGAATTTTTAGATGTAGGCTAACAATGCTTTCAGTAAAGAAGAACTGGTTTTTTATATATTAGCAATAACTTATTTTCCTTGCTTTGTATCTTATAATTCATGTAAATTTCTCTTAATTGTGTCAATTTATTAGAAATATTATGCTAAGAGCTTTGCCATCTTTTCAGGGGATGGAAGGGACAGTCTGGATTCCTCAGTGATACTGGGAAACAGGGACACAAGTCTACATCATTTCACTCACAGTCCCCTGCCCTTCATGTTCACTCCGAATCCACAGAGCCTGGCCGGGGTCCAGGAGTCATTCTGACCCCTGTGACCCAGAAGCGCTGCCCCACCCCCAGATAAACAGAGCTTCATGGTCAGCCAGTGTGTGTCTGGAGCAGAGCCTGCATTACCGTAAAGGTCAGCACTGCTCAGGGTTGCCAGTCAAGTTCCCAGAGGGATCAGTACAGACTCCTTCCAGCTGCCAAGGTTAGGGCAGGAGTCTAGAAGCCCAGCAGCCAGAAAAGACACCTGAGCTCTGGCCACTTGTGTTGTCAAGCATCTGCAGGCTGTGCTCTCCACACAGAGAGCCAAAGGGCAGAGCCAGGACAGGCACAGAACAGCAAAGGTGATGTTTACTCACCCAAAAGAAAGAACTGATTCATGTGGTCAAAGAGAATCCCGCCAATCATGGTACCGCACAAGAACCCAGAGGCACGACCCACAAATATCAGAGACAGGCTGCTGATATTTCTGTTCACATTTGCTGCCAGGTCTTGAAATGTGGGTCCCAGGATAGCAACACTCATTCCCTAGAATTGAAAAAGATAAAAGCTTTTGATATACAATAATTAAAGTCCTGTCTACAAAGAGTGATAACAGATTGTTCAACCATAAAAAGAGGGGGTGATGTAAGACAGTGGGTTACTTTTAAGTAATGTTGGATTTTCCTTTCTAGTTATTAATTATATAGTCCACACATTTTTTTTCTGAGTATATATTTCCAAACTAGGAAAAGGTAAAAACAATGGGATGTAGTATATAAAAATATTTTGCCAGGTAGCAAAAAAAAAAAAAAAAAAAAAAAAAATTTTTTTTTTGGTTTTTCAAGACAGGGTTTCTCTGTGTAGCTTTGCGCCTTTCCTGGAACTCACTTGGTAGCCCAGGCTGGCCTCAAACTCACAGAGATCCGCCTGCCTCTGCCTTCCGAGTGCTGGGATTAAAGGCGTGCGCCACCACCGCCCGGCTGGTAAACACCTTTAATCCCAGCACTCGGGAGGCAGAGGCAGGCAGATCTCTGTGTTTGAGGCCAGCCTGGTCTACAGAGAGTTCTAGGACAGCCAGGGCTACACAGAGAGACACTGTCTCTAAAAAATAATAAAATAAAATATTTTTGAAGGAAAATCACTACACATGATTGTAGTGTGTGTGTGTGTGTGTGTGTGTGTATGTGTGTGTGTTTAAAAACAAACGGTTTTGCTTAGTAAGATGCAAGGGGGCTTTTGCTAAGGAAGTCACACACCTGGGGTCAGGCTATGGAAATGTGTTCACTGTGAGCTAATCATCTCATTTTCCATGAGATAGTTCTGACACAGTCACCAATTTTTACTGGATGGTTTGACATTAGGTAGTATGTTTTTCTAAACAATTTCCATAGTTATACAGCATGCCACAGTAAGTGTTTACACACATATTCTGTATATGCAGCTGTTTGTTATTCAAGTGTTATAATTTACATTGCTCACGTGTCGGTTCTGCCCATTTTGAACAGTCTTCCTGACTCCTCCATCGGATGCCAGGGTTGGCTGAGCCCTCTGCAGCCGACTCCATGCTGTGGGGCCACCTGCATGTCCCCTTCTTTGTCATCCGAGTCACTGCCAGCATCTAAATCCTCCTCACGGCCTCCCTTCCCTCTGAGGGTCTTCTATGGATAGACCATGACTTTGGGAATTTCTGAAGTTTCTGGTTCTTTATTAAACACAAGGACAATAGCTTCTGTCTTTCCACATTAGCACACTTCAAGATCACAGGCACGTGCTTCCCACATTATGTGTAAAAGTCCTTCACTGTCTTTGGTACACATTTAACACACTTCTTAGGCTTTTGACAGTGGTTTGTATTTGCTGCATTTTATGCACATTAGGAACTTCTTTGCAGCGCTGACATGCTCCATCACGAAAGTTTGCCTTAGTTTTCTTTTACCAAACTAGTCATTTTTTGAAGGTGAACGTATTCTGGTGCTTCTGAGACCTGAACTGAGCCACGGTGCCTTTCTGGGAACTCACCACTAAATCACAAGTCACTGCAGCCTTTACTTTACAGCCAAGGGGAAGGTTCCCACCCCAGGTTGAGACTATCGGCCAGGTTGAGTAGGTTTTGCACAGTTTCAAACGTACTTTGTGCAGTTGTTAAGAATTAAACTTAACAAGATAATTCTTCACCCTGGCATCATGGCACAGTGTTAGAAGCCTTGTACCTCAGAAGCCTGAAACAAGAGAGTAGAGAATTCAGGAACTGCATGGGCTAGCCTGAGCTCAGGGTTAGCCTGAGTAATCCAGGGAGACATTGCCTCAAGATTGAAAACAACAGGGTCAGTGGGTAGAGAGCTTGCCGCACCAGCATGAGCCTGAGTTAGATCTCCAGATTCACGTTTTAAAAAGCTGGGTGTGATGACATGCGCTTGTAATCTCAGAGCTGGAAATCAAAGACAGACAGCTCCCTGGGGCTCGCTGGCCAGCCAACCTCATTGATTTCTATGTCAGGTGAGAGACCTTGTCTCAAAATATGAGGTGGATAGCACCTGAGAGCAAAGATTAAAAACTCTAATTAATTCATGAGGAGGCTGGCAGATGGCTCAGAGGTTAAGAACATTTACTCCCTTGCAAAGGACCCAAGTCTGGTTCCCAGCAAACACTGGGCAGCCCACAATGACCTAAAACTCCAGCTCTGGAGGAATCTTACACCTCCAGCCTCCTCAGGCACCTGCACTCATGTGCACATACCCACATGAGCACACACATAGACATAGTTAAAAAGAACTTAAAAATTAAATTTTAATTAATGCATGAAATGAAAACTATTAAAAACAAGACACATACAAGAGATAATATGCGCCTCAGTAAGGGTCATCTCAGAACATAATGATACTTTTTTAAAGGGAAAAATGGGGCAATTTTTGCACTAAAGTATATGATCGGTTAAAAAATAAGATGAGGAAATAGTACAAAAACTGAACAGGTAAGAACACTGTAGAAGGTTGTGGACATGTGACCATATTTGTTGAGATTGGAAGGAAACTACTTGCCGGGCGGTGGTGGCGCACACCTTTAATCCCAGCACTCGGGAGGCAGAGGCAGGCGGATCTCTGTGAGTTCGAGGCCAACCTGGTCTACAAAGCGAATTCCAGGAAAGGGGCAAAGCTACACAGAGAAACCCTGTCTCAAAAAACCAAAAAAAAAAAAGGAACTACTTACAAATTTTTCTAAAACTTGAGCATTAGTATATAAAGTACTGCAAAACTACAGTTTCCTTATGGTGATATTTTTCTTTTGTACCAAAATGTTAATTGTATGTTAATAAATAAAGTTGCCTGGGGGTCAGAGCTATTAGCAAGCCATAGGAAAGCAGGGCAGTGGTGGTATACGCTTGTGATCACAGCACTTGGTAGACAGAGCTAGGTAAGTCTCTGTGTGTTCAGGGATACAGCCAGCATTGGATACACATGCCTTTAATCTCAATACCAACCATAGAACACCTGGAGGTCTATACAAACAGGCCGTGATGAGGCAGTCCTGTGGTTGGGTTTACAACCAATGAGAAGGCAGAACAGAGACTATATAAAGACTTTAACACAGGAAGTAGGGGCTCCTTCGGAGAGGTAGGATCACTGCAGGAGGAAGGGTAAGGTTTTAGCTCTTAGCTCTGACCTCTTGGCTTTCTTCTTTGCATTGGTTCTGTGTTTCTTATTTATAAGACGGTTGGTTACATCTACATTTCCTTCTTGTTAAAAAACTAAATAAGGCTTTCTCATCATGCTGGCTGGCTCCTTCTTTTTCTTTTTAATATTGGTACATTAGTTCTATGCACTACAGCTTCCTTAATAAGATATGGTGGAGGGTTTTCCTTTAAACTTGAGGTATTTTGCCTAGAAAACAGGGATTCTCATTATCCCTGTGCCTAATGGATCCTTGGCATGTCTCAAAAAGACAATTCTCTTAACAAAATTAGAGAAAGTAAATTAATTGGGCTAATTTGTTATATTAATTACATGTGAAATGCAGCTAAAAATTAAGTAATGCTATAATTTTCAGTTTTTTTGTAGGGGTGTGTTATTGTTAATGTGTCTCAGAAATTATATAACATTCAAAAAATACCAGCTCTAGTAGAACATCAATCCTAATTGTTATGTGGAAGTATTACATACAAGAGTCAGGCAGTGGCCCTGCCTGGAGTCCTAGCTAACCAGGAGGCTGGTAGGAGGGTCAACGCAGAGCACGAGTTTTGGTCAACATGGGCAACACAACAAGATCCACCCCACAGAAGCTGTAGGTCATCAACATAAACAACTTTTCTCGCCGAGTGCATCACTATTTTACGGTCTCCGACCACGGCCACTTTTAGTGTTGTCACTTAGAGTTCAGTGATGAGGGGTCGTTACCAAGCCACTCTCAGTTTGGCATTCAAGGGCATTCATGGCAGAGACTCCGACAAGAACAGGATTCTGTCACTTTAAAATCGTTCCAATGGGCTGGGAAGAAATTCCCAGACTTCTAGTGAAGAAACCAGTGGCTCATAAACATCAAGCTGATGTTTAACCCCGCAGCAAACACAATAAGAATTAAGTACCAAGGAAATGACTTGCAGATTTTCATGCTAAGTAGCCAGCAGTGAAATTACTAAGCTATGTGGTTTGAATGAGCTCCACAAGATTAATCCAAGTTTAATTATCTACCATAATCCATTTAATGAACAATACTAGGCACCTGAAGTGGAAGAGCAAAACCGGTGTTTAAGGGATGGAAATCTATGGCCAATCGTGCGCTTGGCATGTCTGCCTGGTGCTCGCTGTCAGGGACATTTCTCCCCAGAAAGTAGACACCATTATAATTATGGGTCACTTCGCTAAGATCACATGGTGGGACCTTCTCTATCATCGCACAAGACTTGTTACTTTTCCTTTCTAATACCTGGTGTCCCAACCCCTCCCCTTTCCTCTGAGGAAAATATCTGGGACAATAACGTGTGGATACAGGAAAAGCTAACGCTGTAGCAAGAAACCAGAGCAATGATGGGGTTGTGGGCTAGGTGCTCCCAGTCAGGAAACACATTACTATTGCCAGTGCTGTTTAGGTGTCCAGCGACTCATCATCACACTCCAGAGGATGGAAAGCTCTCCTGGACATGCTAGACAGCTCCACCCCTTGCTTCCTACACTCCCTGGTAATGACAACATGACCTTTTCAACTAATAACCTAGTCACTAGCAAAAATAGAAAACATGGGGCTGGAGAGAGGGCACAGCATTAAGAGCACTTGCTGCTCTCGAAGTGGACCTGGACTTGGTTCCTAGCAGCCACATGGTGACTCACAATGGTCTGTAACTCCAGTTCTTCTGGTCTCCATGGGTACCTAGCATGAATGTGGTACACACATATACAAGCAGGCAAACACTCACACACAAAATAAAAGTCAAATAAAAAATAAAAAACTCGAGTGGTATTTGCAGATGGTATCTGCATGTGCACTCCTACAAGCTGAGAATTACCTCTGTGTCTATAAGCAACAGCTCGTTTGTGTCAATTAAACACAGTAAGGCCCATTTCCACTAAAAGTCTGTACCCCAGAAAAGGATCACAAAATGCCCCCCCCCCCAGGCCTTGTTTAGATCTATAAACTTCTGATGGGTGAACAAATCTAAGTGGCAACTGCTCAGACTCTACCACCAAGGACACATCCTGAGTCTGTGGAGAGTTCTCGGCCACCTTCAGTCTCTCGCCTGGTTGGATCTTGCAGTTTGGCCTGTTATTCCCTGACTTTTTAGTAGGTTTCCTTGAAATTTCCCAAACCTTCCGACAATCAGAGGCCAAAGCAGTCAATATGTAGGGTTAGCACCTGCCCTAAAACAGTAAGAGAGAAGTTAGTTTCAAGTGAAGATGCTTCTAACAGGGATACTGGGCATTTGGTCTCTGTAGTCTCAGGGCACTGGTATGCCATTTGCAGTGAACACTTAGGGGAAAGATGAATCTTACAGCCGATCAGATGCTCCAGGGGTTCAGAGGAGTGAGAAGCCGCTCTGAAAGGCCAGTGAGAACACTAATATTTCACATAAATTAGTGGAACAAACTTATTGTTATAGACTTCCTCCCTCCATGTTGGGTCTAGGGTATGGTGATGGAGAAAACAATGTTCTTCCTAACTCCTTTCATTTGCTTTACTGCTGGACAGTGTGGCTCTCATGAAAGGATGCCTGAGGGGCTGGGGCTCAGCTCAGGGGAAGATGCAGGAGGTCCAGGTTTCAACCCAGCATCCCATGAAGACACTGCTGTTTCTCTAGACATGCTCCTGCACATATTAAGGAAACTTCCCAGGGGAAAGGAAGGGCCACGTGATGTATTCATGGGAACAGCCAGCACTTGGTCTGCAAGCACCCAGCTTGGTGGATGCCAAGCCTGCCATATCAAGGTTTTCGAGCGATTATATTAACTGGCTGTCTAAGTTCACATGGCTCCTGTTACCAGACCAACTGAGAAAATGGAGACCTCTCGGTCACCACCATGAAGAACAGCAAGGAGCTGATTTGGTCCCTGACAGTGATTCTCTGACTGCTGAGCCTATGGTCCACTCTCAGCCCACTCAATACTGAGGTTTTTTTCTTTCTGGTGAGCTGTGTTCCCTTACTGAGAACTTTCTATAGCTCTTCCTGCTTGAGATGGATTTGAGACATAGGAGCTGTCGAAGGTGCCAAAATGATTTAATGTTTGTGCAGAAAGAAGAATGTCAAAAAGTACATTTTTCTCCCCACAAATGCTAGTCAATCATTAAGTGCGTCTCTAAGACAAGTTACGGCCACTGTGGCAGTCTGCCTCTATGTCACATACAGAAGAGCATTGACCTGTGTTGATGGCTCTTACTTGTGTGCTTTTGGCAAGTAAATGAAAGGAATCTGGAGTCGTCTGTTGTCATACAAGAGAGATTTCTGATGCTGTGTCTAGATTTTTCAGGATCAGAGAGACGGCTCAGCAGGGAAAGGCAAGCGCTACCAAACCTGACAGTCTGAATTCAGCCCTGGGGACCTACACAGTGGAAGGAGTGAACGGACTCCCAAGGATGACCTCTGACCTCCCCGTGCACACCATGCTGCAAACGCACACACAAAACATATTGTAAACTGTAGTCTAAAACCAAGAATTTTGGATGCCTTTCCTGAGGCTTTCCCTGAAGGGTGAGTTATATAGGGGAATCGGACCCTACCTCTCAGAAGCAATGGAATGTTGCTTGCTAGAGGAGGATCCTTAGACCTTTGCTCCAGCTTGTGCAGGGCTCGGTATGGACAGGAGCGGCTAGTGCTGTGGGGCTGGCCTTTGCCTTTGGTGTTCTCCTTGCAGAACTGTTTAGTTTCCTACACCCGGAATGTGGGTCAGCAGCAGGATGCCAGACCGCGCTGCAGCGAGCTTACGCTAGATTTGGAGACTTTGAAAACACTCAAGGTTTTCAAACCGCAAGAACAGTGGAAGAAGCAGATGCTGAAGCCAAAGACCAAGAAAGTGGAGTCCACATGGAAGTCAGAACTCCACAGCCAATCTTAAAGTGGTCCCAAGGGTGATGCCATATGGACCAGATGGAGAGAGAACATTGCACAGATCTCAGCAACGTCTGCAGTAGAATATCCGTGAACAGCTTCCTCGTCATGCTTTTCTCAAAGATTTGGAAGAGCTACACGTCAAAGGCTCTTGGTTAGTGTGTTAGTTCTTGGTTTGGAAGTTTTTAGCTTTGGGGATGGGTATATAGTTCAATTGGTAGAGCACTTGCCTAGCTTTCGTAAAGGCCTGGCCTCATCCACAGTTCTTCACAAACTGAGCATGCTGGCACACAGCTATTATCCCCGCACCTCAGGAGTTCAAGGTCATTATCGGCTACAGAATGAGTTCAGGACCAGCCGGGTATAGAGATTTTGTCAAAAAGACAGGAGGAGGGAGAAGGGAAAGAAAGAAGAAAATTCTCTTTTAGCTTTTTATTAAGGCAGGAAACATGAAACGTAATTTGTTTAGACTTTTCTTTGGTCATCAAGGGATCACAACGGACAAAAGAAGTCAATTTATAAGAAGTTCTTCTCCCTCTGGAAGATAAACTTAACACTACAGTATCAAACTTTACAAATCCTTGGTAATTTTTTAACAGTGTTATTTTCAAGGAATCAATCAAGTGCCTGTTAATTTAAAAAAATTGTTTTATTTCTTAATTAGGTGTATGTATGTGCTGTGGAGTGGGGATGTGCAGGTGCCCCCAGAGGGCAAAGGCATCAGATCCCATAGAAGTACTGGTGGTTGTGAACAGCCTGACCTGGATACTAGGAAACAAACTGTGGCCCCCTGTAAGAGCTGTGCACCACACCATCTCTGCAGCAGCTAGTTATCGATTTTACAATGCATTTTATACAGTAGTTTGGGGATCTTGCCATGGAAGATACTAACACAGCCCATAAGAAAAGTGTAGTATGTAGAGTACATTTTGACTTTTTAAAGGTTTTAATTCTTAGCCATTTTAAAGTGTTGGGCAAACTTCATGAGTGAATGAGAACAGTGAGGTTATTTGCACTTAATTCACAGTATTTTGAAAGTATAATCAGATAATACCACAAAAGTGTTGAAATTTGGTAAAAATCTAACTGCTAACTTTTGGTTTGCCGTGAAGTTTTAACAGTTTTTTTTTTTTTTCCTTTTGAAGCATTTACACTCTAGTTTGATTTTATGTCTTAGTGTGGACCTCAGACTTACTACAGATATCCTCAGCCATGCTTAAGGTCAGTTCGTTTTTGTTTTTTGTTTTTTTCAAGATAGGGTTTCTCTGTGTAGTTTTGGTGCCTGTCCTGGATCTCGCTCTATAGACCAGGCTGGTCTCGAACTCAGAGATCCACCTGGCTCTGCCTCCTGAGTGCTGGGATTAATGACGTGTGCCACCACCACCCGGCTTCAGGCCAGTACTTAATTACTGGCTGTTCTTAATCCTAATGCATGTAGGACTTTAGACTAAACTCAATGTTGATGGGGCTGTGCAGTCTGTGGAACTTACTAAATTAGTAATTTTTTTCAGGAAAACAAAGGATTTTGTTTTTTGTTTTTTTTTTTTAGGTAGAGCCCCATGGAGCTCAGACTGGTCTCAAATTTCATATGTCGCTGAGATGACCCTAAATCCCTGATTATCTGCCTCACTTTCTAAGTGCTGAGATTACAGTCATATGCCACCATGCCAAAGTTGGATGCTTCTTTACATCAGGCAATCTTTTTTTTTTTTTTTTTTTTTCCTGAGACAGGGTTTCTTTGTGTAGCCTTGTCTGTCCTGGAACTCAGTCTGTAGACCACACTGGCTTCAAACTCAGAGATCTGTCTGCCACCCCATCCCCAGTGCTGGGATTAAAGGTGTGTGCCATTTGGCTATATCAGGCAATCTTATGTGGGCCTTAATCACCATCCTAACAATTAAGACCAATGGGAGTAGAGTTTTATTGAGCACCTATTGCATGAACTGTATTGTTGATCTTAACCCATTTCAGTTACTCAGCACTATCCTCCTAGTGACCATCATAACTGACTCCCTGGTCCATTATATCGCCTCAAGACTCATGAATATTTCATAGACCCATAGGAACTGATGTAACAAAACATGAAGAAAGCTGAACGAACTAGAAAACTAATCCGTCATTGACATTTGAATTCCACAAATGGACAAAACAGCCATTCATGTGGAAACAAAGTACCTAAAGCTACCTCCTTGGGTAGGACACAGTAACCTACCTTAACATGTCAACAAACTGCAAGCTGAGAGAATATTCTGGAAAAGAGCCTGAGCAGACAGGTACTCGTTCATCAGACTGCTAATACCCAGAAAAGGGCAAAGGTTGTACATGAGCTACAATAAAAACGCTCCTCCTGCATGTGACATTTTGTTCTGCCTACAGATACTGACACAGACAGATGTTCCTGCAGCTTCACTTTGTATAAAGAACGTGCAAAAACGGACATTTCCAGGCTCTTCTTTTAAATAGGTATAACAAGACCTAAAGTCTAATGAGTTCTCTTTTAGAAAAAATTCCTTGGAGTCTTAAATAAATTTATAATTTACTTATAAATTCATAAATTCCAATTTGTTTACATTTTGAAGTGTTTACCTGTAGTAGAATATTATTTTAGGGTATGCTACTTTTGTTTATGTTGCATTTGTTTAACTCTGTGAAGCTGTGTTACTTTGCCTGTCTAAAACACCTGATGGTCTAATAAAGAACTGAACGGCCAATAGTGAGGCAGAAGAGAGAAATAGGCAGGGCTGTCAGACAGAGAGGATAAATGGAAGGAGAAATCTGGGAGGAGAGATCAAGGAGCCAGAAAAGGAGGAGCACATTAGGGTCTAGCCACCCAGCTACACAGCCAGACATGGAGTGAAAAATAATAAAAACTACACAAAAATAGAGAAAGGTAAAAGCCCAAAGGTAAAAGCTAGATGGGATAATTTAGGTTAAGAAAACCTGGCTAGAAACAAGCCTAGATAAGACCAGGCATTTATAACTAAGAATAAGCCTTGTGTGATTTATTTGGGAGCTATGTAGTGGGCCCCCCAAAAGAGCCAAAAAATAACCAACATTTATCTACATGGTTCTATTATTAATAAAAACTCAGGAGTCAGATATTGGGGTAAAAACCTGAGAGATCAAGAAAGCATTGGAGGAACAAACAGCTATCTCTCTCCACACTTTCCAGATCAAATGGTCGGAAATCTTTCTAAGCCCCTCCCTACTCTTTCCTGTGCCTCTCTATTGTTTTGTAACCTGGGTCCTCCAAAAATCTCTATGGCAAACTCCAGTCAGCTAGTCGTTGACTCTGCCCCCTGATTCAAGGTTAACTATATTAAGAGTCTCAGAGTGTCACAGTACAATCAAATATCCTGCAACAACATTTCAAGAACTGTTGGTTCTAAATGCACCACTCTGCTCTTACATAGGCGGCATTGGTCCAGGACTAAGGCCCAGCATGAGCACAGGTGCACAGCAAGTAGCTGGTACAAGAGGAAAAGCACTTCATGTCTCCAAGGACTCACACCCGCCCAGTGAGTGCTCAGAAAAGCACGTGCAGGGATTTCTTTCTCCAGCCCCATCAGTACAATCTAAGAAATGACTGTGGCTCAGAGTCTAGGAGAGAGAGAATGACTCCTCAGAGGACTCTGCCTCCCAACTTCCCTGGATCATTTTCATGAAGGGATGGGGGTGGGGGTGGTTGGCCACAAATACTGAATTGATGGGTAGCTCAAGGGTTTGCAAAAAGCACTCAAGCCTTGCACTTGGTCCATGAAAATCACTTATGCAATGGAGGAGTTGATTTGAAGAGGGTTGTGGGCCGATTAAGAGGTGTTCACAGCTCTGCCACTTAAAAAGCCGTACGGTCCAGAAAAGTGATTTTTTTTTTCCTCTTGCCATTATTTCCCCATCCGTAAATTCAACCGATTGGCGTAATTTAGTCAAGCCAGCAGAAAGAGAAGATCCCCCCAAGTAGATTTTTCTGTATAATAACTAAGGTTTAGATGGCTGTGGCTACAGACCCGGGCAACCTCCTTTCTGTCTCCCCTGTACTCAGAGGAGCCTTACAAAGGCTGTAGGGGAAAAACATGTTAGGTTAAATCAGCCGCGCTCTTGACAGTGACCCTCCAAGATTAAAATTGTGTTAGCTGATGAAAGCGAAGCCCTGGAGGTCTCACTAAAGTGCCCAAGGTGCAGGCAGTGAAGGTGAGAGTCCATCTGGGAAGGGCAGGTCGCATGCAGGAGGCTCGCACCCCAGTCTGGGAGGGGTGCAGCCTCAGCTCTCACCAGCCCCAGGAAGGCGGCATACAGGACCGCGGTGGAGAACCAGCGCAGCGCGCTCCTGGCCCGGCTCCTCCGCCGGGAGGCCGCCGCCGCCAGCTCGCTCTCCGCCGGGGTCTCCGCCTGGTGGAGCCGCTGTGCGGCAGCCGCGGGCCCGGCGCTCCCGGTCTTCAGGTCCAGCTCCAGCTCGGCGCCTGCGGAGAGCTCTTGCTGCTGCGGGCGGACGCCCCGGGGCTCTGCGCTCCGGCTCCTCCAGGCTCCGAGGTCCCTCCCGGCACCACCTTCCCCGGGGACCGTCCCGACTCAGGACCTCCGGCGGCTGGACTTCGACCCTGGCCCCGGCTGGCCGCTGAGAACCTTCTCTCTCCATCTTCAAGAGTCGCCTGCGGTCGCGTGAGGGAATCAGGCCTCTGGCCAACCAGGAGCCAGAGTCGGGCCGGAAGTCATGGTGGTTGCCGAGGAAACCGAACGCCGCGCGAGTTTGAGCTGCAACTGAAGCCTGGCAACAGCCGCTCAAAAGCCTGTGCTGCTAAGCTTGAGGGAACCCGGAGGGGAGGTCGTCCTCACAGGCCGGCAGGCATCCCTGCCTTCTCTCCCGGTCTGTTATTCAGCTTTCAGGCTACAGACACTTGCTGAAGCTCTGGAACAGGCTCCCGGAGCCCTGTCGATCCTCACCATACTCTGCTGTCACCTTAGCCAGGTGTCTGGAGAGCTCGCCCAAGGTCAGTCAGCAATCACTGGCTTTGTCAACAGCCAAATAGCTCAAGGCACACGTGTGGGTTCAAAACTGTGTTTTCAAAGGTCCATCAGCCCGAATTCCTGCACATGACTGGAGCCTGGCATTGATTGGCCTGATTGCTGAGTAAAGTCCTGTGATCTGAGAGAGGTTGTACGTTATCGGACGGCAGATTTGTTCCATTTGCTTTACTCAAGCCAACAACGTGATGTGTTTATCATCCGTCTAAAATCTGTCCTATCCACCGGAAAACCTCCTCGTTCTACATCACTGATTGTAGCAGGAATCTTAAATGGTCTCATTAATAAAAACAAACCTGGAGCCAGGTATTGAGGTGAATGCTGGAAGATCAGAGAAGCAGAACAAGCCACAGCTATCTCACCTTGCGAGTTCCTCTGCTGATCCTGTTTTCTCAGACTGGAAGCTTCTGAGTCCTCACCCAAATGGATCTCAGCTGAACTGTGCTGCTCAAAGCCTAAATGCTTAACCAGCCAAATGCTTCTAGTTTCTGGTCTTCACGCCTTATATAACTTTCTGCTTTCTGCCATCACTCCCTGGGATTAAAGGCGCACTTTCTGGGATTAAAGGCCTGTGTCACCACGCTTGGCTGTATCCTTGTGGCCTTGAACTCACAGAGACCCAGAGGGATTTCTGCCTCTGGAATGCTAGGATTAAAGGCGTGGGCTACCACTGCCTAACCTCTATGTTTAATATTGTAGCTGTCCTGTTCTCTGACCCCAGATAAGTTTATTAGAGTGCACAATATTTTGGGGAACAAAATACCACCACAACTGATTACTTATACTGAGAAAACATCGTTTTGTAAGATTGTTGGTCAAGAACCACACCAGAAGGTTCTTTTGTTTTTGTTACAAAAACAAAACAAAACACAGCAAAAACCTTATTCCTGTAGATTACCTACTTGCTGACTTCTGTCAATGGTTGCTTATTATTTGCTGAATCCTAACTACAGAACAAGTCAGTATTTGTTTCATTACACTAAAAACAGGAAATTTTGTAATCTGTGGTATCATTGCATCCAATAGATATTACATACCAGGTTATGCTGGCCATGCAGGCCATTGAGGAAATCAGGAAAAGAAAAATTATGACCAACTGTTACTAGTCGTACACACAATAAAAGAATTTTTAGGGGAAAACAGACAAATTCTAACTTACTCTTAAAACCTTACTTGAGAATTATGATTCATAGTGTCAGATTGAAAGTTCTCAGTCTTTTATAGATAAACATAAAACTTAAAATTCAGGTTTTCAAAAATCTCTAATTCAGAGTTAGCAGTCTTTTTAAATCCAAAGACAGGAGCTCCCCCTCACACTCCATTGCCTCCCCATCCACTCCACAGCTGGGAATTTCTACCATCTTTTGTCTATGCATATCACAGCTGTCCATGGACCTCCCAGATCATCCATCAGGCACTCCACTCAGTGGTTTTGTTCTAAGATTCAGTGTTCATGCCACACCACTTTGTTTCCACAGGCTTAATGCCAAGGCTCAAAACATCATCCCTGGCAATGGCTTTACTTTGAGATCTTAAAATCCAGCATTCCCATTTCTTGCCACAATTTCCCATCCCTTTAACTCCCTCTTCATCATTTTCATTATACCTGCTCTTTGATTTTGGGGTCATTCTTTGGTTACTCCGTTTCCCCCCATCTCCTCTCCCAGTCTGTCAGCTCTCTCTGTCTTTCTCTGTTCCCTCCCTCACTAAAGTTAATGTGGACTCTAGGTCACCTCCATGAACTGTCTCAGTGGTAAGCTTACTCTTTTTTTTTTGTTTGTTTGTTTGGTTGGTTTATTCGAGACAGGGTTTCTCTGTGTAGCTTTGTGCCTGTCCTGGAACTCACTTGGTAGCCCAGGCTGGCCTCGAACTCACAGAGATCCGCTGGCTGTGCCTCCCGAGTGCTGGGATTAAAGGCATGCACCACCACCGCTCGGCATTTTTTTTTTAAGCTTACTCTTTTACATGGTGGTGGTTGATAGGTTTTCTGTGCCCTGATAGTCCGTTTCTCTGCTGACGCAGTAAGCCAGACCAAGCCAAGTTAAAAAGTAAAAGACCAGGTATATTTGATCCAAACAACTCCCTGGTAAGTCCTCCAGCTCCAGACAGGGGCGGGGAAGGGGTCAGTGGCAAAATCACATGGCCGTTCTAAAGGAGGGGGCTTAAATATCCTGTAGGTGCCGGGCGATGACCTGTCCTCCACAAGCTGGGTTTGTGCCCAATTATAACGCTTTAGGCGGGGATTGTGCAATTGGGGAGCTACTGCTTGGCAGTTTTTTTCTGAAAGGGTGGGGTTTGGAGAGGGAGGAATGGCCAGATCAAGCAGGAGTGAGCTGGAGATTCCAGTCAGATAGTGGTTTTACCCACAAATTAAATAACTCTAGTTTCTTTAACCTTCTGTTTTTAAAAATGATTAAATTTGTTCTCTGATAGTTTCACACACGAGTATAGTGCATTGTGTTTCCTCTCAACCCCCACCCCTCTCTTATCTTCCTCCTGTCTTTATCACCCTTCCCACAGGTCCCTTTCCACACGTTAATGTCTGTTGCGTGTATTGTGTTGTGTGGGTTGGTAAAGAAGTCATTCCAAGATGAAATTTTAAGGCCTGTGTGGCAGACAGCAGGAAGGTCCAGCCTCTGATGAACTTGAACAGCCATACAAAGGCATATTTATTGACTGTTACATAAAGTTTTTTTTGGGGGGGGGGTGGTGGTAAAATATTTCCTCATACCATGGTCCTATTTAATTTTTATGTTTCTCTAAAGGAAAGCATCACATGTCCTCATGACTAGTCCTTTATTGTGTATCGTTTGCAATACATAATAATTTAAGAACCTCAGGTGTGCCGGAGCACCTCGTGACCAAAGTCAGGCAAAGGCCATGAAACCCCTTCAGAAAAACAAATCTATAAATCATGGAAAACAATCATTGTTTTCCACAAAGATTTTATTTTTTTACTGCTTTCCATAAATATTATTCAAGGTCAAAATACTTCTAGAAAACAACTATTCACTCTATGTTTACCCTGGACACATAGAAAACTATTCTCTTTAATGTCTATCCTAGATAAAGTGAAAACTATTCATTCTAATGTCCACCCCAGATACAGCGACTGCTAAATTCCTACAACATTTCCCTTTTGTTTAATCTATATTAATTACTTTGAAGATTATGTAGCCACACAGTGAAGGCAGCCTTTTTTCTTTTATGTTGTTTTAAAGCTTTAGGTATGTAAGTTAGAATACATTTGAAAGTCAGTGAAATTATAGCCAAAAGAAGTCTAACAATCGCTAGGATGTGAAACCTATTAAATGATTTATAGGATTAAATGAAGCTATGCTATCTGTAAGGCTTTTTATATCATCCATTTTAGATACATCAGGTAAATTATTTTAAAAGGCTTTTAAAAATTTTTTGTTGTAAATCATCAATCATTTGAGAAGAATTAGGGTGACTCAACAAATGTATTTTAACCTTTTTAAAATCATACTTGTTTTTATTAAAGTTTAAAGGTGTAATACAACAAATTTAACACTTTAATCATATTTTAGTTTAATTTGTTTCTTTAAAGTCTCTAACTGATTTCCCAGAAGTAACATAGTTTGTCACAAGTCAGTTATTTTATTAACTATCTCATTATCTATTTTATTTTGTTGAGCCCAAAGTTTTGTAGAATGCTGATGTCAGTCTCTAACAAATTTAGCCATTTGAATGTTTTATGAAGTGTTAATCTGGCTGTTGTAGTGGTAGCAGTCAATGTAATAATTTCCATAATTACATCAATAATCAGTCCAATCATTTGATGTGGTTTTTTAAAAATATTTTTAGTGAGTTTTTGATCTAGAATCAGTACAGGTGAGTTTTGTCATAGCCTCAACAGTTTTATTCGTATCTAGACTGCTGGCCTTGCTTTAAGAATATAGAAACTTTCAGAAGTGACATCCAATAACATACTATCCATTAATGCAGGCATGAAGAGTACAACGTTCACAGTGATACTATAGTTATAAGGGTGCCGTTTTATATGCCCTTTTAATAATGTATGGGTGATGGTGCACATGCTCGAAAGGTGTGACTTTGATTTAATTTAAAGGACAAAGTATACTTGCCATCATAAACATTTAACTGTTTTTATAATTTACAAGGGCATAAGGCACTTGTTAATTTTTGTAAGTTAGTTTGAATTGAATTGTCAACTTGTAACATAGTGCCTGACATTTTTACTCCATGTCCTTGGGTAGGTTTATCAATAGCAGGGCTAATTTTCATAGTTTCATTTAAACTATATCGCTGTCATCTTAATTTTGAGTGAGAATATTTTCCTCAAGGGAAGCTGTAAGGGCCCCAATCAATGATGTCTTCGTGGGAGATATTAATAAGCATTTGAGGCTTTCTACTTTTACATTGTTGTCAATGTATCCAGTTAGATTTTTTTGTTGGTAAGCCATATCTCATAAGACAGTAGATGTATAGAACTAGTAGCATTAATCTCATATCTTGTAAACCAGATACATGAAGCATATAAAATTTATCATGAAAGTCGTGGATAGTACTGTGATTAACTATAAATAGTCAAATTTGAAAAGTTATTTAGACAGTGAGTTACATACTCATACAAATATGTAAGGAGTCTTTCTCTGTCCCACCAGCCAGCTCCCAAATAATAACACAGAGATTTATTAATCATGAAAGCTCAGCTTTAGTTTAGGTCTGTCCCACTAGCTCTTATAACTTAAATTAACTTGTTTTTATTCATCTATGTTCTGTCATCTAATGCCCACCCTGCTTCCTCTGTGTCTCCATTCGTCTCTGGTGCACCTAGCTTCCTCTCTCTCTGCCTGGAAGTCCCACCTATACCTCCTGCCCCACTATTGGCCACTCAGCTTTTTATTACACCAATCACAGCAATACACCTTCACACAGTGTGCAAATATCCCACAACACAAATAGGAATTTCTTGTATTCCCACAGTATAATTTATAATCTCCTTATCCTCTTCCTCAGTCTGAGCAGGTTCTTTGTGGTCATAGTGACCAGGTAGCCAAAAGGATTCATTGACCACTACAGGAATATCTGTATCTCTCCAATTTACCCCTTTGTTAATAAGAGGATTGGAAATATAAGCCCAGTAAGTATGATTGGTCCCCGTTACCTGTACAGTTACCACAGACAGCAGAGCAAGGAACAGTGTTGTAGCATTTAAAGGTTTCTTGGCCAGCTGAGCTATTGCTTTTTTTTTTCCAGTTAATTTCTTGAGCTGTCCCCATGTAGGAAGATCAGCTGTCTGCTTCAAGGGCTTTTTGTATATTTTTCTCCCCAGAGCCGCAATATCCATATCAGCAGTCAAGGCATCCAAGAAACATCTCTTGCTCCTGTCTAAGTTTTATTAATTTTGATGGCATCCACAACTTTCATCTCTTGTAGAAACACAAGCATAACTTTGGCCCCATCGTAATATCTTTTCTATTTTTTATTTTGATGTCAAAGCATCCTTGTAGTACACAGGCTGACTCAATTTAGCACTTTGTTTAATGGTCCAATGTCTTTCAGCAGCTGTTGTCCCTGTTTCATTAGTATTTTAAAAATTTAAAGCTAGTAAAGCATTATGTAATCTATCTCTGGGAGTCCTAATATCCTCATTTTGTTAATAAGTATTTTTTAGAGTGTGATTAGATTTTTTTCATAATTGTTTGTTTTGTAGGATTATATGACATTTTTGTAATGTGTTTTATGTTATAAGATGTGAAAAATGCTTTATATTATTGGAAACATAAGCAGGAGCTCAGTTTTAATTTGTATTGGTATATCCATTATGGCCATTGTTTCTAGTAAATGTGTAATTATAGAATCATTCTTTTTAGAACTTAAGGGGCAGATGTACATTGAAATCTAGAGTATGCATCAATATGATGAATATATTTTAATTTTAAAAATTTTGTCAAATAAAATATATTTATTTGTTAAACATTATTTTTTTGAAAGTCTTTGGGATTATTTTCTGTAGGTAAAGGAATTTGATTATATAAAGAACAGATTTTTAAAAAATTTTTAGTTTGTTGTTAGGTTATAGAAATTTTTTAAGTTTTTATTGTTAACATGATGTATTTTACAAAATTTTGAAGCTTTTAAAATATTTTTATTAATAGTTGATCAATTTATTTATTTATTTTTTGTTAATGGCCTAGGTAATCCAGTAAGAGACTGAATATTGGTAATATAATGTAGGCAACTTTTTTTGGATTATCTGTTGTAGTTGTATAAATAATAAAGTTAATTTTGAATCATTGAGAATAAGTATAACAGTTTTGATATGTAATAGAGACCCTTTTGTATATTGAGAATCATTAATTATGTTAAGAGGTTTATTAAATTTTTAATAAAACCATTAGAACAACATATAACTGATTTTTTTAATCGAAGTATAAAATAATTGAATTATTTTATTTAGGTCTTTTGTTTTGTAACTGACCATTTTTAATTTATTTTTGTTAGTATAGCATATAAGAGTCCCAGAAATAGGTGTTTTTCTTATTCTGTTTGTAAGAATCCATTTAGTTTTTTGTTTTGTTTTGTTTTGTTTTTTATAAACTGAAGTCTTTTATTTTGGGGGTATTTATTGCTGACTTTTAAAAAAATAATTGTTACAAACAGCTGCTGATCTTTCAAAGATACCAACATTTCACCTTTAAAATGGTTACTGTCTGGGTGGAACAATAGCCTGTGACATTAGAGAAATTAGGAGCACTAGAACAGCTGGTACAGGAGCAGCTAAATGCTCAATATATTAAGGAATCAACCAGTTCTTGGAATTCTCCTATATCTGTCATTAAAAATAAATCTGGAAAATGGGGAATGTTAACAGATTTAAGAGCCATAAATAAGGTGATTAAGCCAATGGGCTCTTTATAGCTTGGAATTTCCTTGCCTTCTATACTACCTAAAGAATGGTCTATTATAGTGATTGATTTAAAAGACTGCTTTTTTACTATACCTTTACAAGAACATAATAGAGAAAAATTTGCCTTCACAGTGCCTACTTATAATAATTCCTAGCCCATTAAAAGATACCAATGGCAAATTCTTCCACAAGGGATGTTAAACAGCCCTATCTTGGTCAATATTTTGTACAATAGCCATTGAAAATAATCTGGAAATAGTTTCTTCAATCTATAATTTACCATTATATTGAAGATACCTTACTAGCTGATTCAGACTCAAATACCTTAGAAAAAGTATATGAAGAGTTTAAAAAAATTTGCTTTGTTGGGGATTACAAATTGCTCCTGAAAAAATACGAAGAGGAGATTCTATGAATTATCTAGTCGAAGTAAATCAAAGACCTCAACATAAATACAACACAATGGCAAAGGACACAATAAGACAAAATGACAGCCTACAGAATGGAAAAGGTCTTCACCAACCCTACACCTGACAGAGGGCTGATCTCCAAAATACGTAAAGAACTCAAGAAACTAGACAGCAAAATACTAAACAATCCAATTTAAAAATGGGCTACAGAGCTAAACAGAGAATTCTCAACAGAAGAATCTCCAATGGCCAAAAGACATTTAAGGAATTGCTCAACATCCTTAGTCATCAGGGAAATGCAAATCAAAATGACTCTGAGATACCATCTTACACCTGTCAGAGTGGCTATGATCAAAAACACTGATAACAGCATTTGGTGGAGAGGATGTGGAGCAAGGGGAACACTCCTCCACTGTTGATGGGAGTGCAAACTTGTACAGCCACTTTGGAAATCGGTGTGGCAGTTTCTCAGAAAATTGGAAATCAATCTACCTCAGGATGCAGCAATACCACTCTTGGGCATATACCCAAGGAATACTCAATCATACCACAAGGACGCTTGCTCAACTATGTTCATAGCAGCATTGTTCATAATAGCCAGAACTTGGAAACAACCTAGTTCTTCAACTGAAGAATGGATAAAGAAAATGTGGCACATATATACAACGGAATACTGCTCAGCAGTAAAAAAAAAAAAAAAAAAATGACATCATGAAATTTGCAGGCAAATTGGATGGAACTAGAAAATATCCTGAGTGAGGTAACCCAGACTCAGAAGGACAAACATGGTATGTACTTACTCATAAGTGGATACTATATGAAAGGCAAAGGATAACCAGATAGCTCCAGAGAGGCTAGCTAACAAGGAGACCCCCAAGAGGGACGCATGGATTGCCCTGGGAAGGGGAAATGGATGAGATCTCCATGAGTAGACTGGGACTGAGGGGGGCAATGGAGGATAGGGGATGGGGAATGAGAACATAAGGGAATGGGATGGTCAGGATGGAACAGGGACGGAATGGAAGAGAAATAAAAGAGATACCATGATAAAGGGAGACACTATGGGGATAGGGAGAAACCAGGTGCTAGGGAAGTTCCCAAAATCTACAAGGATGACCCCACCTTAGACTACTAGCTATAGTAGAGAGGGTGTCTTAACTAGCCTACCCCTATAGTCAGAGAAGTGAATACCCTAACTGTCATCATAGAGCCTTCATCCAGTAACTGATGGAAGCAGATGCAGAGATCCACAGCCAAGCACCAGGCTGAGCTTTAGGAGTCCAGTTGAAGAGAGAGAAGAGGGATTCTATGAGCAAGGGGCATCAAGATCATGATGGGGAAACCTGCAGAGACAACCAAAGCAAACTAGTGGGAACACATGAACTGTGGACCAATAGTTATGGAGCCTCCGTGGGACTTGACTAGGCCCTCTGCATGGACAAGACAGTTATGTAGCTTGATCTGCTTAAGGGGCCCCCTGGCAGTGGCCCCCTAGGGCGTAAGCAGGCTTTGTGCAGCCTGCTGCCTATGGTGGGGTACCTTACATAGCCTTGGTCCAGGGGGAGGGGCTTGGACCTGCCTCAAGTGAGTGTATCAGGATCTGCTGACTCACCACAGAAGGCCTTGCCTTGGAAAAGGTGGGAATGGGGGTTGGGATGGGGAGAAGCCTGGGGGTAGGAGGAAGGAGGGGAGAGGATCTGTGATTGGTATAAAATGAATAGAAATTTTCTTAATAATAATAATAATAATAATAATAATAATAATAATAATAATAATAAAAAATAAGAAGAAGAAGAAGAAGAAGAAGAAGAAGAAGAAGAAGAAGAAGAAGAAGAAGAAGAAGAAGAAAAAAAAAAAGAAAAAGAAAAAGAAAAAGAAGAAAGTTGCCCATCTTTGGCTACCAGCCTAAGGTACAGAGCCTAATTCAGCTCTGGCTCAGATCCCTAGTAAGAGCTTGCAAATATCCACAGTGATCTCCATAGCTGCCACACATCCCAGTAAAGGAGTAGAGGATAATAAAAATGGAATATCCTTTTTGGAATGAGTCTAAGGTGACTACAGCAGTCTTAGCTGTTTAGAGTTTTCTAAATCAAACTTTCTCCTAACAGATGTTCAATAAAATTTTCAAGAGAGTATTTCATTCCCAGGAGAAAGGAGTCATTTCAAAACACTTCAGAGTATCCACTCAAGTAAATGAAAACCCATGCTAATTATAGAGACACTTTTAGCTGTTCAAGTAGCTCATATACACCTGTGTTCCTATCACAGCAGTAGAATTTCTGTACAAACTAACTCGACTGTGGGAGGCCTACCGCTTTCTAAACAGAAAGAGATGAGGAGTGGAAACTTTTAGGAAGAAGACAGAAAAGCTCCTCTAATTATGACACCTTCACTTAAGTTTTCCAGGGGCCACTGACACCATAAAATTACACTTTGTGCTATCAGAAAAAGTGTTCAAATATATCTGTAGGTAAAAGAGTAGTATAAACAATTCTAGTATGAACATCACTATATAATTTTTTCAAAATTACATTCAACATTTATACTTTTCACATTCAACATTTACACTTTTTACATTCAATATTTACACTTTTTAACTCTCAATATTTACACTTTTTGCTTGCTTAATTCAAAAGGAAACTATAGAACTATTTTACAAACTTTAGCACACATCTAGAAAAGATCTCTTAATATCACTATACATATTTACAACTAACATGAATATAACTATACTTATTTATACTTTTTACAAACTTATATTCAAAAGGAAACTCTATAGGACAAACTTTAGCAAACATCTAGAAAGAATCTCTTAACAGAACTAACTTACACTTACAAATTTTAGCAAACATCTAGAAAAGATACAACTATTATATTTTCTTTCAACAAGACAGAAAGTATGTAAATCAATTCTAAAGTTCAGAGTTTTTTGTCAGCTTTGATATCATTCTGAAAGTTTTCTTCAGAGTTTGAAGTCAGAGCCTAATTCATTAGTGACTTTAAGCTTGACTGAGGGTAAAATTCCCTTTTCTTAATATTTTTAAAAGCTGCTTTTTGAGATTACCATGAGTTTCAAAGTGGCTTGTTGACAAACAGTATTTAGCATTTTAATTGCCTCCTGACAGGCAAGTTTTCACCTGTTTCTCGTTTTCAGGAGGTGAGGCTAACAAGGCTTGTGGGAAAAGTGTTTTTAACTCCTTAAGCTGTTTAAAATGAATTAAAAATATGCATTTGCCTGATATTTTCCTTAGGCATCTTGCTACTCTCTTATGGACTACATTTCCCAAGCTGCCTTTCTCTATATCCACACTACTGACTTAGAGCTTGGAGGCAGGACCCAATGCTCACTTTGGTTTTCTTCTGGCTCCTGAACACCCACCTCCTCCTCATATCTAGTTTCACTCACCCCAAGTGCTTTTGGAGAATGAAACAGAATGAAGACACACACGGTGATGTGGTGACAGGCTGTGTCTTTTCCTTGCTGCACTGCAGAGCTGGGTGGAGAAAGAGCATTTCAGCTTTACTCCTGATGTGCTGTAAGTGCACTTGAATTTTTCTTTTTTAAAAAGTTTATTTAAATAACATTTTTTCCACTTATATACTGACAGCATGTTTCCCCCACCCTCCTCTCCTCCAAACCCCATCTACTCCCCACTCCCCATCTACCTCCCTCCCCTTCCACTCCTCCTCTGTCTCCATTCAGAAAGGGGCAGGCCTCCTATGAGCTTAAGCAAAGCATGGCACATCAAAGTTGAGGCAGAACTGAGCTCCTCCCCTTGCATCAATGCTGGGCAAGGTAATCCAGCATGGGGAACAGGTTACCAAGAGCCAGCATAGCCCTAGGGACAGGTCCTGATCTCACTGCTAGGAGCCTTACAAAGAGACCAAGCTACACAACTGTCACGCACATGTCATTCCCACGGAGGCTCCCTAACTGTTGGTCCAGAGTCCATGAGTTAGTTCCCGCAAGCTCAGGTCAGCTGTCTCTGTGGGTCTGCCCCCCGCCCCATGAGTCCCCTGGCTCATACAATCCCTCCTCCCTTTCTTCAATAAGACTCCCAGAGCTCAGCTCAGTGCTTGGCAGTGGATCTCTGCATCTGCTTCCATCAGTCACTGGATGAAGGTTCTGTGATAACAACTAGAGTAGTTACCAATCTAATTACAGGAGAAGGCCAGTTCAGGCACCCTCTCCACTATTGCTAGGTGTCTTAGCTGAGGTTATCCTTGTAGATTCCTAGGGGTTTCCCTGGTGCCAGGTTTTTCCTTAATCCCAAATTGTCCCCCCACATCAAGACGTCTCTTTCCTTTCTTCCCCCCTCCGTCCTACCTCCAGCCTGCCTCCCATACCCAGCCTACCCAACCCACTCCCTCAAGATCCTGTCCCCCAATGTGCAGTTTACCCAGGAGATCTCTTCTATTTCCCCTTCCCAGGGAAATCCATGCATCTCACTTTGGGCCCTCCTTGTTATCTAGCTTCTCTGGGGTTGTGGATTGTATGTTGGTTATCCTGTACTTTACAGCTAGTATCCACTTATGAGTGAGGACATACTTTCTGGGTCTGGTTTACCTCACTCAGAATGGTTTTTTTTTTTTCTAGTTCATTTGCCGGCAAATTTCATGAGGTCATTGTTTTGTTTTGTTTTGTTTTTTTACAGCTGAATAATACTTCATTCTGTAAATGTACCACTCCTTATCCATTCTTTGGTTGAGGAGCATCGAGGTTGTTTCCTGTTTCTGGCTTTTATGAATAATGCTGCTATGAAATAGTTGAGCAAGTGTCCCTGTGATATGATTGAGCATCTTTTGGGTATATGTTCAAGAGTGGTGTAGCGGGGTCTTAAGGTAGATTATTTCCAGTTTTCTGAGAAACTGCCATATTGATTTCCTCCCCTAACTAACTGTTCCTCCCCTTTTATTATATTTTTTAAACAATAGATAACCACCAACCCCCTGACCTCTTGTGAACATCTTATCTCTCTGTAAAAGGGACTTGGATAGGCCAGTGGGGACTGCTCTCAAAAACCCCGAGTTAAGACAAGACAGAGGCTGGCTAGCCTCAGGTACCCCTAAAGACAGCTTGCTTTAATTCAGACAATCATGGGCTTGGTTGTTCCTCTCTCAAGAATTTTGGGATTTGGTCCTTCCTCTCTTGAGAATTTTGAGATTAACACTTCTCCCAGCATACAGGAAACTCCAGTTCCTTAGAGACCATGGTTTAATAGTCTGGCAGGAAAAGGGAGGAATAAAGTGGGTCTCTCTTCACTCCTGGGCCTAGGTAGAGCACTTGCCTAGCAAATGCTGGGACCTCAGTTCAGTCCCCAGTGCCCACAGGGATTGAGAGCATCATCCCTGGGACCTCAGTTCAGTCCCCAGTGCCCACAGGGATTGAGAGCATCATCCCTGACATGGCACTTACAATGGTGTTTTAAATTTCTCTGGGACCCTCATTCAGTAATGCATTGATGCATCCCATTTCATACTAAATTCTTCCCTTTCTATAGGGTCTTACTAGCCCACAAAACAGCTACTTGGGACTAGTAAAATGGCTCAGTGCCTAAATAAAGGTGTTTGCTTCAGAGCCAGATAACCTAAGTTTTATCCTGGGACTCACACACTGGAAGGAGAGAACCAACTCCCTCAAATTGTCCTAGGACCTATTTGGTACCGTTTCTGTGTTCCGCATCAACTCTTTAATCCATTCCATGTGACCTGCTGGACTTAGAGCCACTTTCGTACCCCTGGGCTTGCTGCAGAGTCCCCAAGAGGAATGCTGCCATTGACTCCCAGGGTGCTCCAGGGGTCTTGTTAAAATCTGTAGTGGAGGACACTGAGGTGCCCAGACCAAGCACCATTAGGGACTGCCCTCTGCTGCCTGGAGAGAAGTTGGAACCACCGAGTACTCACAAGAGCTAAGAATGATCTGTGCTTTTTTATTTGTTTGTTTTTTGTGTGTTTGTTTGTTTTTAATTTGTGTGTCTACGGAGTCCAGAAGACAGTGTTGGGTCCCCTGGAGCTAGAGTTACAGGTAGGTTGTGAACTGCCAATACAGGTGCTGGGAACCGAACTCAAG
>CABHPR010155478.1:0-10587 GCA_902168415.1 Peromyscus melanophrys | reverse complement strand
CCACATGTACATACACACAGGAGCATGCCCAACCACATGTACATACACACAGGAGCATGCTCAGCCATTTATGACCATATTCGTCTACACACACACAAATGTGCACATATGTGCACACAAACATCAAATGTATTATTGATTCACCTCACTCACTGAGCCAGTATCCCTGTAAGCAGCGCACTCTGTCTTCAGTTCCCTCTCATTTGATATCAGCCCATTTTTAATTGATGATTTGTTTTGTGCAATTGCCATTTTCAAAAACAAGCTGTAAACTCGAAAGCTTCCAATTGGCTCCTTCTACAATCCTGAAATAAAATTGCCAATGAAGTTATAATTAGAAAAAAAAAGAAATGAATCTTAAAAGAAAATAAATAAATCTCCTTTTAAAATGACATAATACCAACGTATGTGCCCCTGAAGTGCTGATAAGGACCACATTAAAGGGTTCCTCGTCCCTGTCTCATGGCAGAAAACTGAACAGTGACCCGCTGCAGTCAGTGAGATGGTAACCAGTGTGCTTTCAGATGCTGATTCTTTAGTAGGTAATTCACTGATGAGATCACTGATAGCCATATAAATGGGAGGGAAAATGTTTGCTAAGATAATAAATACTAGGCTAGTGAGTGGACAAAGCACTTGGGCAAATATCCACCCGATCCTAAAGCCCGATGCGGCAGCAGCAACTATATTCCCAGCATTCCTAAAGAGAGATGGGGCATAGCTGGAATCGCTGGAAGCCGACTGGCCAGCTTGCCTGCTGTTTGCAGCAGTAACAACAGACCTGCTTCAAACAGGTGGAAACTGAGGACCAGCAGCTAAGACTGTCCTCTGACCTCTACATGTGCACTGTGGCACAGGCACACACACACACACACATACACACACACACACACACACACACACACACACACACACACACGCGCACGCGCACACACACACAGAGAGAGGAACCATACGTGTATGCTATACACAGGCACAGCATGTACACACATTAAAATAATAAATGTATCAGAGTATATTTCTTTAATTTCTCTCAAAGACAGCCAATGTCAGGACAGCCAGAGAAGTCCCACTTGGAGTTCAAAGCACTGATACCAGGTCTGAGGACTGTGCTCCACAGCAGCTAAGGCCCACGTGTATTCCAGGCTGTCCCACAAATGCTCAGTGCCGTGGTTTCATTTTCTGAGTTTTTCCTTTTGCTTGTCATTGACATTGTCTGTTGCTTGCTTCTAATGACCGTACATTAATTTCTTCCATTTGCTTTCTAAATTATTTTGCAGCTACTCGTCTCCGCTGCCTCAGTATGACTCAAGGTGATAACCGTGTCCTCTGTGTATTTTTTCATTTATGTGACATCCCTCAGTTAGATGGCGTCAGTGTCTGTACAATGTCCTCACTCGTCACCCTGCCGTTTGCGAAACTAGACGCCTCCGCCTAGCAGTTATAGGGTCGTTCATGGCGCTCGTGACGCAATCTGAACAGCAACACGATAGAGATTTTGAAGGATCACCTTTGTGTGTTTCTCTTTGTTTCTACAACCCGTGTTGCATGTCGTTTGGGTTTTGCTCAGGTCTTGTACAGAATGAGTTTGGAAAACAAATCACTGTGTTTCACACTCATGGCCTACCTAACCCACTCACACCTTTCCTCCCTCTGTTAGCTCTATGAAATTAAAGAATTTGGAATGATAAATGGCTGCAAGCACCAATCATGTGCCATGTACTCTATGTAGAGTGTCCAGGAGGAGGTTGTTCTTCCAGAGTGTCATTCACATCCTCTTATTCACTCCATCTATTCTGATAGTCTTTGTTTGTTTGTTTTTTTTGTTTTTCGAGACAGGGTTTCTCTGTGTAGCTTTGCGCCTTTCCTGGAGCTCACTTGGTAGCCCAGGCTGGCCTCGAACTCACAGAGATCCGCCTGGCTCTGCCTCCCAAGTGCTGGGATTAAAGGTGTGCGCCACCAACGCCCGGCTTCTGATAGTCTTTGTAGCTGGCACAGTCTTAGATTGCCCCCCAAAACCTCCCTATGCTGCCTTCAGACCACTCAGCTAACGTCACCCTACATCTCTGTTTGCCCGTCCATTTGTTAGTCTTAGTAGCCAAATCTCACCTGTGCCGTTTCTGAGCTCACGAAGCAAAATTTTGCTCATAGATTGATTCAGCTGACATTGGCCATGTGTTTGCTGTGTGGGGACTCCGCTGGGCTGACTCTGCTGGGCCGTGCGGGTCAGGTGGTGAATATGCCAACCCAATCTGAAATGCTGCCTGTATTGTTGAGGCTCAGCTGTTGCCCAGGCACACACTCTAGTGTGCATTTGCACTAGCACAACCACGATTTCAAGCCCAGGGTTTGTGCTGAGTCCTTCTTCACACACCTAGTGATAATTGATCTTCACCACTAATTACAGAGAAAACTGAGACTTTTGTCCTATTATCTATCTTGTTATAGTAGTGCCTTTGTTATTGAACGACATCAGCCGATGATACTCATGTGTGCACGCACACACTATATAATACATGTGTATCGAAGAAAACTCAGCACTTCAGAACACTTTCATGGGAGCTGCAGGCCATTCTGCATTGGACATAATTCATGTGGGAGCCTGAGTAGTGAATGGAAACAGATAACCATTTTCTTTGAGTAGAGAGGGGAGACTTTTTTTTAATTGTCTCCTTATTTTTGAGACTGCTTTTCCCTCTCCTGACTTGAATATTCTAGAGGCAAAAGTCTCTCTCAAGATAGCATCATAGCAAGCACATGAAACAACAGAGAGAGAAAACTAGTTAAATCCAAACCCTAAGCAAAAGGTGAGCAGTTGATAATGGAAACACACTCAGCTGAAGGGCTCTCTCCACCCCGCTGGGGCTATCTGTGGGAGATGGCAGGCCAGTTTGCTGAGGAAGTCTTCTTTGCCAGGAAACCCGAAGCTACATAGGGGCTTCAGACCTGTTGGCAGGATGTTAGCGCCATGCTTAGATAATTATATAGAAAAGAATTTTGATGGATAGGATTATTTTCTTAATACTATAGGGAGCCATAGCGTTTGCAGAGGATCACTCTCTGGTGCTACTTGAATCATGTGTATATCTCAGCTCTAAAAATCATCATGTAAGGATATGTTTGTGTTGCCGTCTGTCTATTGGTTTTGCGTTTACCAAAGTGCCCATCGCTGACAGAGAAGGCTTTCCACTGATCTAGCTACATACAGGAAAACCATTGTCCTTATTAGCGTTGACATAAAGCCTGATGACAAACACAGACACTCTCAGAAATAATGTTTTGGTTCTACTTCAATTACCGCAGGGCATATTCAAATATAGGGGATTTTAATAGCTTTTTAGCCTCTATTGTTTAAATGGTTATTGAAAAGATTTAATCCCTTTCCATCAAAATCTTAGCAAAGCTAGTCACCCGCTTTTATTTTTCTATTTCATCTTAGTAAAAATGGAGAGTGTTGGTATGAGTGAGTTGTCCCTTTGTCTCACAAGTTGTGTGTTTTATACTATGCTGTGGAGTCTCATCTTATGTGTACTGGAGTGAGGTCCCATAAACAGGTTAGGGGAGAAAGTAGATAGAATGAAAATGACCCTTGACTGTCCCCTGAGCCATCCTCAAAGGCTACAGAAAATGATGGGGCTTTTTTTTTTTTTTAAATCTGTATCGTTTTCATAGATAATTTTAATTCCAATTGAAGACTATCACTGTTCCTTCTTTGTGCCTATGGTGACTTCCTTGCCTCCTAGGAGGGAGCTTCCGCCCACTGAAACCCGCTTGTCTTTCCATCTTTGCCCTGAGTCTGAGTTCCGTGCATGTCTGATGTGACTCCACAGTAGTGACTTCCAACTGTTGTTTTAGAGAAGGCACGGCAGCTGCCTTTTCCTACTGTACATTTTACATTGAGTTTCAAACTCCGTGCAGAGTTTACTTCTGTCCATAATGGCATCTGATCTTCCTCCCGCAGGTTTCTGGTTAGCTTTATGGTGGATGCGAGAGGGGGCTCCATGCGAGGAAGCCGCCACCACGGGATGCGCATCATCATCCCTCCACGCAAGTGTACGGCCCCCACCCGCATCACCTGCCGCCTGGTAAAGAGACATAAACTGGCCAACCCACCCCCCATGGTGGAAGGAGAGGGATTAGCCAGTAGGCTGGTAGAAATGGGTCCTGCGGGGGCACAATTTTTAGGGTAAGTTTCTCCAGTTTTTACGTTGGCCCTCTCACCACGTCTTTGATTTTCCTTTAGTCCTTGCTAACTCAAGACATTACCTCTGAAAACGGCTTCATGAACCTCACTGGGGACTTGGGTGTGGTGTCAAAGGTCACACCAAGCTGCATAATAGGCCGTGGGTTCTTAACTCAGTTACTGGCCAAGGCACTTACTAACCAAGAAGCATGCTTTCTGCCCCCCCCCCCCCCCGGGTGCATTGGATCCCTGCAGCCACCCACGGAAGTCAAGGCACCATCCTTAGAAAATATTACAGGCGGAACGATAGCACCTCACTGCATAAATGGCTACCTTGCGGGCACGTCTCTTTCGAAACGTTTAACTCTGAGAGACATAACCCACTGGGGTAGGGTATTTTACAAGAAGGAACACTGAATTTTGCTTAATTGTCTGAGGTGGCACTTGGCAAGGCAGGCAGGCTCTGTCATGATGGACAGTGTGTTCACAATCTCCCCTTCTTGTTTCTCTTCCTGCTGCATGGATGTTACTCAGTAAACTGCACCTTCCTACCCATCCTCCCCCTGTAAATGAGGGCGAGAGCTTGGTTAGCCGAATCCTGCAGCTTGGGCCTCAAGGAACAAAATTTATTGGGTAGGATCTTCATAGACAAGATCAGAATGTCTACAATTTTTTTCCTTTCCATTTTCAATTTTTTTTTCTGTCACACCCATGGTCGTCGTCTTCTTGTCTTCAGTTTGTTCTTCTTCTTCTGGTTTTCTTTTTTTTTTACACGCTTTCAGTCGATGTGTGTCGCTGAAAGAACACACCCATAGTGGCTTGACTTAGTGTGGCATTCCCGCTACCTTGTGCTTTCGAAGCATGTGGGACTCACCGCAAGCATTCTGCTGACGTTGTGCATCCGTCGACCCACCTTTAATTTGAAATGTTTCTTCTCTGTGTACTTATTAAAGCTAGACCAACCGTCTCATTTTAACCAGTGTAAGAGAAGGTATTTGCAGGCTTTGGATCAATGTTTGCCCCAAATGCTGTGTATGTATGTGTGTGCGTGCGTGTGTGTCTGTCTGTGTGTGTAAGTAGACTTAGAAAGCACTTAAGGCACAGTGTAACCTTTATGGGCTTTGAGAAGTAAAAGAAATCAGCCAATGAGTAAGATAACTTTGAATGTGTCAAGAACACAAGATGTTTAAAGAAATGGGACTGGGGGTAGCCGGGATGTTCTGTTGAGTTGTCCAAAGTCTTTCGATCTGTTTAAGCTGAAATGTGTCCTTGTTTGCTTGTCTGACTGTGTTTGCCTTGGCAGTCTGCATGAAAAGCCTGTTATGAATTGTCCTGCTTGGCTGTCCCCTTGGTCAAAGACCCTGCTCATACCTTCTCTCCAGCATTGTCGAGTGTCCTACACAAAGCCACAGAGACAGTAGTGGACACATTGACCTGCAAAGATCGTATCTTGTTCTCAAAAAATAAAATGATACCTAATGTCTAAAGTATGGCTTAAAATTATGGGAAATTTCTTAATAACACTGATAGGAACAATTGCTCTTATTTTTACTTGTTAAAGAATAAAGGCATTATAAAAATTTATAATGATTTCGGCCAAAAGTAAAACCATGATATTTAATCAGTCTTGTTTTAAAATGAATGCTTTTATAAGTAGTCGGATACTCATGTTTATTTGTGGTTTTGATCTTTACGACGATCTCTCTTTATGCTCTGCCTACTAAAGGCTATATTTGTTGCTACCGTGTGTATAGAAACAGCTAGGTTAAAACAGGTTACATACAACCTCTATAGAGAACAATGATACTGTCTGTTAAGCACCACCCGATAAAGCTGCACAATCCAACCACATAAACTGTGTGTGATTGTGGTCTGCTTACTTCCATCCATCTTTTTATCCTTAATTCTGTAAAACTTAACAAAACAGTTTCCCGTGATTGGATTGGCGATCTTCAATACGCAGCCATTCTCCTTCATTCATTTGTGAAAGGACACTGTCAAAAGTGAACATCTTCCTGTGACAATTTCAAGCTGGCATGTGCTCTTCCAGAATGTTCCAGTATCCCCGGATAGGTGGTAGTCAGGTCAGGCAGTGAAGCTACCCGTCACCTATTCACAAATGGAACAATCAGAGAAACTGGTTTTACTGCAAAATCATGCAAACTGTTGGAGGGACTAGATTATGACAATGTCTGCTTTATTCCTGAGAGGAAAAAAATAGAGAAATGTTCTTCATAATTGGCGTAAATTTCTTTGTTAAAGAGATGACTGTGTCCTTTTAACTCATTAGCATCTTGTATTATATAATGTACCTATTACGTTTTTTATTTTTTTAAAAATGGACCAGCTTTCTTTCTTTCTTTAGGGCCTATTTTAGTCACGCTTAATTCCTTCACTCAAATTGCCTATTTATATGTGTTTAATTCCCCCCCCCATTCAATTTGACGCCTAACACACAGTAGGCCTTCAAGAACTATTTGTGAATGAATGATGGCATGTTATTGGGCTTGAAATATTATTTACTTAGCGATGATTCTGTAGCTTTGAGACCCAACCCAAATGGCACCTCTGATTTCCAACTCAGTACTGTTAATGAGACTTTTTTTTTTTAAATTCTACCATCGATACATTTAATTTGGTCCAAAAATCATGTGGCTTTTTGTTTTCTAGCCCTGTCATCGTGGAGATCCCTCATTTCGGGTCCATGAGAGGAAAGGAGAGGGAACTTATTGTTCTCCGCAGTGAAAATGGTGAGACCTGGAAGGAGCATCAGTTTGACAGCAAAAACGAAGACCTCACCGAGCTCCTCAATGGCATGGATGAAGGTAATGATGCCCCTCGATTCTGTGGGCGCGGACAGGCAGAGTGCAAGGGACTGTCCAGAGTGATTGACGTGCTGCTCGAACATTCCCTGATGCAGAATCCAGGGCCTTCCACATGTCCTGCTGTTTGCCATGCCTACGCTCCCAGCACCAGCCCAGTTCAGATGGACAAACACCCTCATTGTTCTTTCGTTTTTTGATCAAATTCATCAGTCTTTCCAAGACCCGAGAAGGCTTTTTTTTTAGTTAAAAGAGTAACACGAGGGGGTGGGGGTGGGGGATCCAATGGGAGTATATAGTATTTGCCTACAGCATGAGCATTTACAATATGTTTTTGGAATTTTCGTTCCATTTTCTCTTATTTCAACATCTTTCATGATTTTTTACTGTCTCTTGAGCCATAATGTTTTCGTTTTTTTTTTAAATAACTGTCAAAACTTATTGGAGTCTGTGTGTTTTGATGTCTTATTCTTTGAACTAGTGAGGCTAGTGTGTGGCTACAGGTCTCTTTCACATACATTCCTTTTGCGGGGGTGGGGTGGTGGTGGGGTGGTGGAGGTATTAAGATAGGATGTCTCGTAGCCCAGGTAGTAGCGGATGACCTTGAACACGTGCTCTTTCTGCCTTTGATGTCCCAGAGCTCAGATTACAGTTGTGTGCTGCCCATGCCTGGTTCACACTCCTTGAGGTTTTGTGATGCTTAGAACTGGATCAGTTTTTCTTAGTAAATGGTGGGTATCAACTGGCTTGAAGAGCACCCATGTAATGCAGTCTTCCTTGAGAGGCAACACAAGGCAAGTTAGAGAACTGGCTCGTGAAATGGTTCTGTGGAAAGGAATCCCAGCTAACTGTGACAGCGACTTTCCTATCCTAATTGGTGTAGATTCCACAGCTGTTTTAATGTCACAGTGGAGAACTGTTCCATAAAATTGAAATCGGTTCTTTTATCGTTTTTTTGTCACTGTGTTTGGAGTTCATCTACCAGGGCCTCTTGTGGGTCCAGACTGTGGACCATGGAGGCAGACAGATTTGGGATGTTTAAAGAATGAATGAGCAAGTCCCTGGACCCCTGTGAGCCTAGAAATAGAAATTGTTCTCTTTATTTGTACAGGGTTACCATTAAGTTGAATAAGTAATTATGTGAAGCCCTTAGGAAATAGACTCCTTAAACTTTCAATGAATACCAATTATTGTCACAATTGTTTTCATCTATAGAAGAAAAAAGTGCCGTACCAAAAATTTGGTATAGGATGGAGTCACCATCAACCATGCAATTTAAAGATGCCTATACACTAAGGTAGAAAGAAACTGTTTCATCTGCACTGAAAAAAAAATTCCTTTTCATGTGGAAGTTCAAAAAGAAAGCATAGCTTATAAGCTCAGCAATCTTATTCTTTATTATTATTATCATTTTATGTGTATGACTATCTTGCCTGCATATGTGTCTGTGCATCACATGTGTGCTTGGTGCCTGAGGAGGTGGTGAGCCTCCAGTGGGTGCTGGGAATCGAACCCGGGTCTTTCACAATGGCAACAAGTGCCCTTAACTACTGAGCCAACTCTCCAGCCAAAGCTTATTCTTACTTAACAGACCACAAAGCAGACATTCGTTGAACCCAAGTGACTTACGCAGCTTGCCTTGCTAAGCAGAAGGGATAGGGCTGCAATCTAATTGTGCCTGTTTTAAAAGAGTTACAGCTATATCCCACTTGTTTTCAAAATGCATGTCCTATGAGAAAGAAGACAGGTGGAAAATTCTAGAAACTTCTAGATTTTGTCCAGATTAGATTTGGTCAAGATTAAGTCCAAAATAGTCCTTGTAAGTGATACATTCAGTGAGTTTAGATTATCCAAGGTGGGTGCAAATGCTGCTGGGAAAATAGTTTCTTAACTATGTTTTTAAAGACCAGGTAAAACTTTGGTTCCATTTTACACAATGAAAAGAAAGTGTAGATACTTCCACGTTTAATGAGTCCAGTATTAGAGCCCATTAGAACAAGATGTTTTGGTCACATATTAAATATAACAGTTAACGAGAATGAAGGGAGCACAACATATTTATAATTGAGGCTCAGTTATCAGTTAATCTGATTTCATACCAACCTCAAGTCCCACTTCCCACCACTGTCCTGATCCCCAGAGATACTTCCTTATCTCTAGAACATCCCTATACCCAAAGCTACTTAAAAATGGAAATCATTCTGGTTTTTTGTTTTTGTTTTTTTAAAAGCCACAAGTCCTTTTCCTTGAATATTCGACTAAGTTCTCCCAGGAAGGGGAGCCGAGGGCATGGCAGGAGGTCCACGTCCAGAAAAAAACTCATCCAAACCCTCCTGAGGAAGCAATGTTGCATAGTTAGATACCATGTACCTGGCATGAGCCAGGCGATTCCCCTGGTGAGAGAGAAATATCCTCAGGGCCCCACACTCAAGAGAGCTTCACCCTGTGTTCCTCCCAATTCTTGTTGGATAGCTAAAAAGCAACACATGAAATACACCAGTCACTCAAGATTTCCTTAAAGAACTAAATCAGTCTACTGTTACTGTACTCAACCTGAGAGTTTCTCTCGTCCTAACAGTTAGGTGTCATACATTGTCTATGGCAAGTGACATCCCCTCCCCCCTAACACATGCTTACTATAAATGTCTCCTTTTATAACTGTTAGGTGTCATACATTGTCTATGGCAAGTGACATCCCCTACCCCCTAACACATGCTTACTTTAAATGTCTCCTTTGAATGCTCCCTTCTCCATAAATGTGTTCCATGTATTATTTTAGTCTATATTTCAATAATCAGTCTTCCTCCATGTAATTATCTAAAACTATTAATACCCACATGCTTAATACCATCTTAGTCAAAAATATTCCAGTCTCCAGTTTTTACTGAGCAAGGCAGTTGTTGGGGCTGAGGGGATGCTCAGTGGATGAAGCGCTTGCCATGTAAACATAAGGGCCAGTGTTTGGATCCCTAGAGCTCCCTAAAAGCTGCCTGCAATCCCAGCACTCAAGAGGCAAAGATAGGGAGTCCCAGGGGGCAAATTGGCTAGCTAGACTAGCCAGAATTGGCTAGCTCCAGATTTAGCAAGACGCCCTCCTTCAAGAAACCCTTCCTTCAAGGAAGATACCTGACCTCACCTTCAGGCCTCCACATGCACAAACAGGCAAACACATACACATGCCAAAAGGAAAATGAAAGAGTTGTAAAGATCAGTTAGGCTTTATTGTTTTAACATATGCAGAGTTTTTCCATGCATATAAAAGTTAATTGCTAGAACAATTTCAAGGGATCACAGGTCCAAGTAGGGGGATAATTTTCCCAGTGTGATACTGGCTGGCATTGGCATCATGGTCTGTGGAAGTCACCGAGGCCAGAATTCCCATCCTGGCCTCACACTCACTGTTATGTGGCTGGAACCAATCTCTTTAACATTCATCTAAATGCACCTTGCGAGGATGCCTTGCTGGTAGCTCCCGGGCAATGGATGAACTGGTACATGTAGAGTTCCTCCAGACATGCCTGCTGCACAGAACCACTCACTCCTGTGACCATGCTCAGAGTCACAGCCACCACACAAGCTATA
>CABHPR010155477.1:31386-42063 GCA_902168415.1 Peromyscus melanophrys | reverse complement strand
AGATAGATAGATAGATAGATAGATAGATAGATAGATAGATAGATAGATAGATAGATATGGATAATAGACACATGAATAGACATTAGATAGATAGATAGATAGATAGATAGATAGATAGATAGATAGATAGATAGATCATCATATAAATCATGATCCTGAAAAGTGTAGGATATGATTGAGCAGATTTCTCATGGGTAGAACCTGAAAGTTCATTCTAAGAAGACTCCAGTAATTCTCCTGGAATATGGAGGATATGGTGATTTGATGGACATCAGACTTGTCTATATGACATCAGTATTCTTGTCCATCCAGTATCTGGGGCCATCAGATTTCTGCCTATGCTATGTGGGAAGCAGGAGTGATGGTAATGAGCCATTGTGAGTGAGGCACCAAGGTGGATTCCCTCAAAACTTACAAGCTATATTGCTGATCACTAGCTCTCATAATGTGATTAGAATTGAAAATGCAGCCTTTAAATGGGTAAAAAGATAAGATACTATGGATTTTCCATAGTCTAATATGGCTGATGTCTTAACAGAAGAAAGTGAAACTCAACACACATTTAGGTACAATCATATGAGGAAATTAAAGCATTGTACTTATATCATGGACGTGCTTTACAGTAAAGCCAGGGCTTCGTACTTAGAAAGCAGAGTGCTCACAAAAGCCATTGACTTTTCACTTTGTTCTCACAGGAGCAAAGGATGACATAAAAAATGAAAGTTGTGCAGATGGTGATGCAATATGCTTTTAGCAGAGGCAGAAGCAGGCAGATCTTTGTGAGTTTGAGGCCAGCCTGGTCCCTCTCCAGAAATGGTAGCTGTCCATCATGTAAAGGACCAAAGAATAACAGTTTACATAGAAAAGCTCCCACACTGTTTTAGTAAACATTTAAAATTGGTATTTTGTGAAAAGCAACACTATGGCTACGAAAATGAACAAAAATTTACTCAAATAGAAAACAATGTAAATTTTTTTGATAATTTATGTGAACTTGTATGTGTGTGTATCCCCCCCACTGGGGGATATCTTTGTGCTCACATTTTATTTGAAAGGTAAGGGTACTTCTGAAAATTATAAGTTAGGAAGAGTGACAAGGCCTCAAATTTTATTTTAAGCTTTGATTAACCTAAACATTTATGTAAGTTTAATTTTAAATTTTCATTTGTAAATGTATACTAATCCCAATATTTCTCCTTTTCTCCTTTAACTAATTTAGCTTCTGCTTTTAACTGAAAGTGAAGACACTATAATAAGGAAAGCTATAGAAGCCTTACTCTTCCAACTTCTTCTCGAGCCAGCAATTAGCAAACAAGTGTTTTTAAGTGACAGTAAGTTTTAGAGTCTAAACATAACTTATTAATACAAACTGAAAAGTGAAAAAAGATGATTCAGTTTTGATCTACCAGGTTAATTGCTTTCGAGTTCTCAAAAGAATGATATTTTTGGTTAAACCTGTATGTATGAAAATACAGTGAAGGAGTTGGGAAAGATTTTTGTTTTCCACCGTTCTTTCTAACATTAAGTAAGCACCTGTACTTTGCCAGATACTGCTGTGAGAGTGCAAATAATACAGGAGAATCAATGTTATCTGACTTTAAAGATGGCAATTTAGGGAGAGAATGTGATATGTAAATGCATGGTGTGTGATGAAATAAGTCTGAGGCTACCCAGTGATGAGTAACGAGGCTAAGAAAAGTGATGCAATTAAGAAAAGATGGGTCAGTGTCTGAGAAGTGGACAGAATTTTAGAAGGGAGGACATGCAAGGTCATGAGAAATGAGGCAAGGAGGGTACTGAAGCTTGGTCTACTCTTGGGTAGCAATAGACGGCCAACAGAAACAAACTCAACAACTCAACGGCAAGGTTGGAGGCCCCTTATCTCACGATGTCCTGTCAGGGTTTCTGTTTTAAATAGTTTATCTCCCTCTGTCCCTCTCCATGCCACTCCCCAGTCTCTCTGTAACCGGTTCTTTGTGTATATATGATGGCTTCCAGGACTGCGTCTTCTTGTGCTTGTTTTTCTTTTCTTTTTTTTTTTTTTTTTTTAGCTCTTTTCCTTCTTTTTTTTCCTATAAGGGTGTGTTTCTTTTTGTTTTATCTTATTGTATTTTATTATTATACTTTAGATGTCTATTTGTTGTTGCATGAGACAGAATGGGAATGGACGGGAGGGGAGGCGGAAGAGGAACTGGAAGAAGTAAAATGAGAAGAAACTCATAACAGGATATAATGTACGAAAAAAATCAATTTTCAATTAAAGAAAAATAAATCTCAAAAAAAGTAACAAGAAGAATGAAGAGAAGGGACAGAATTAAAATTCAAATTTTCCTGGACCTTTATACTCAGTGTCACCACATGGCAGTATGCAAAACACAGAGCAGCTCCTCGGTAAAGTGCGGATGAGTGAACGGCCTCACGGGAAGTAGGGTTGGGAAAGACACTCGACTGGCTCCTATGCTACCATGTATCAATACGTCAAATCAAGCTTTCAATAGAAAAGGGGGAGCACTGAGTTAGCTGCTGTAGTGTACTGGGAAAGAGGAGGAAAACATCAACCACGAGAGAGAATGAAGGGATTCCGACTTAGTGTTTTCCATTCAGGACTAAGAATGTCCCTTTGTCCCCCAAAGCTAATAGCACACAGCATTGAAAAAAAAATTGATACAACATAATTTCTGAGCAAAAGAAATGAAAAGGCAATGCTGAGAATTTGTGAGTCTTGAATTTAATTAAAATTATGTGTGAATGGAGTAAAGGAGGAAGCGAAAGTGAGAATAACAATGCAGTAAGGAATGATTTAACCTTATTGTAGGTCACAGTTTTGTGGCTCATTAAGTACAAAAATTTTCTCCATACCTCCATACATTTTTGTAGAGCAATAATTTCAGGAGCTAGAAGCATTTTATCCATTCATCAGTGAGGTATTACTTTGGAGACCTGGGGGATAATTGAGACATGTTTGAATTCTATACCATAGCTTATGAAGTATGTAATGGTAACAGACTGATCAGATCTCTATTAGAGTTTGATATAATATTTTATGAACTTACTTATAATCCAGGTTGTCTTATTTCTATTTAGCAAAGTTATCCCCACATTAGAAACATTTAATAAAGTTAAATGAAGAAATAAGGGCCTAAATTGTGTACCTGTCATATAGAAGTAAATCTCTAGCAATGATATGTAACAACACTAGTGATTAACTAAAAATATAATGCCAATCTTATGTTATAATATAATTGGAAAACGTCCCCTTTGAAGAACTTTGCAGCATATATTTTATATTGGGGGGGAGGGGAGAGGATAATCTTACAAATGAATACCTCTGCAATTGTAAAATAAAGAGCCATAAGCAATCAGTATCTCCATTCACATTAACTTCATTACAGAAACGGGGAGTGGACAGAATTTTCCCTGTGAGCTCTATTTTTTAAGAATTTTTTATACAATTTCTTGTCATCTGAAAATTTCCTAAGCTATGAATAAGAAAATGTATTACATTTTAAAATTCATATCAGTAAAATCTGCTTTGACTTTACAAAAGCAAAGTTGCTATTAAACTGACAAAATTACAAAAAATTAAATAATAGGTTTGAATAATTTGAATATAATTATTATTCTTCTACATCATTTGATATAGAGGTGTACACAAAAATATCATACACCATATCACTGGATCTAATTATATGAAAGTTTATTGTCATTGAGATACAGATTTTGTAGTACTGCTTTGTGGAAGAGAGATAGAAAGGGGAAGGAAATGAACCATGAAGGGAAGGAAAGAGGTGAAAGAGAAATAAATGAACAAAGAAAAAAGAGTGAGAGGAGTCAAGGTTTAGCTGACTGTAACTCTTCAGATTGTATACCTCAACTCAAAATATATTGGCTTGTCATGATTCATACTTTTTGGAACTACTGTATTTTATGTTCTCTTACAAGAAGAAAGCCAAATAATATCTCTGACATCTATTCAATTTATACAGAAAGATTCTATTTTGTTTCAGAAATAGAAGAAAATTATTACTGCTAACATACAAAATGCAACTTTATAAAAACTCACACATCACTCAGCAATTATGAACATGGCAAGGGATTCTAACTAATAAATTCAAAGTGTTTCAGGTGCAAAAAAATGGCTGTGAAAATTTATTGGTTGTTTTGACTACATAAAAACAATGAATTTGACTCACAGGTGCCAAAATTTAATGTTAGAAGTAAATAGTTTTTCCCCTTTTCTTCCTCCTATTTGTGTTTTAGATTTGAGTGGAGAGAGAAGAGAAAAAAGTCAGTCTAATAGCAGTAATTGTTTGCTAATGGCAAGCATGCTGTCAAATTAGCCTAAAGGTCCACTTAAAAGCTAACTTTCATGTGGTTTGCTGATCTATGAAGACTATTAGTTGAAACGTGGAATTGATTTATTTCCCCTGCTGCATTAACCTCATCTTGCATACTCACCACTTTCTCATCCAGGTCAAAGTAAATGCACCTTGATGTCTGATTAAAATTAAAGTGAACATCAACCTACTCACATTTAAAGTATACACATTAGTCTAAGAACAAGAGGGAGGCCAACCCTACTAGACTCTTCATTACCCAGTTACTATACAGGCTTCAAGAGTAGAGTCTCCATGGAAAATAAATTTCATGTCATCAGATACAAATTTTTGTTAGTAGCAAGCAGGCTTGAATTTGATGGGTTTCTAAGTCCTTTGATCTGGAAAAAATTGAGTCAAGTATTTTTTCATTCAACTAAGTAATGTTAGAGGATGAATATCTGCTTTAACAAAAAAGTGAATAGTTGGTGTAAAACCTTAAAAAGGTTTAATTAAAATCAATAGATATAAGAAATTTAATTATAAACGTGAAAATGTCCATTTACTAATAAATATAGATTAACATATGTTTCCTAGAAACTGTTTCCCCACAAATAAAATATAGCCTATGTAATATGGGTTGAGAGAATGCATATCACACAGCAGAAGTAGCAGTATGCTTCTCTTAAGGAGAGTAGAAAACAAGATTGTTTAAATTAGTCCAGCCATATTGATACATTTAAATATTTTCTAACTTCCTATTTGAAAAAGTCTCTCTACAATTTTGAAGCAATGTGTGCATCTTGTGAATGCATACTTTCATTTAGTATTCATTCATAACCTAGTCTACATTTTTGTTCAAGACACAGTCTTCCAGATAGTATATCCAAGGAAGGTAGCCTAATCACAAACTTGCAGGTAAGAAAAACACAAAACAACAACAAATCAACATGAATAAACATGTCAATGTGGATGGATCCCAGAGGACAACAAAGGAGCAGAATTAGGAATGTGGTTTTGGAAGCAAATCAGCACAGAAGGAAAAATGAGGTAATTGGGAAAAGATACAAAGAATCAGGGCTTTTGAATCATGAAAGGTAGCACAGAACAGGTGGGAAATACATGTTGTGCACCCATTTGCCCATTTGAATTTTCATTTATGATTTAAGAAAGATGATGACATAATGGCCTTGGAAAATTACAACAGTATGTAAGTTCCCTAACAACCTAATTATTACTTCATATCATTTAATAATATCTAATATTATTTTGGTAGTTTATTATTGAAAACATTAAATTTGCTTTCTTTAAAAAATTATGGATCATTGGAGATCATGCATGCAGGACATTTATAGTGGCAACTCAGTCTTCTCAGATTTTTGTGGAGTAGACTGGAAAGTGTACAGATTAAAATGTATTGTCGTGTACACAAATAAGGCCTCGTGGTTCATCCTTCTGGATCTGGCTGTTGGCAGTGATGCAGTGTGGCTGGTGCTCCTAAACACATGTGTGTGTTGCAATGTCCCTGAAGGCTCTGATGACTGCTCTCCACCTGCTGCTTTTTCTTCTTGCCATGGTGACTGCGTGTAAGTGCCACGATGGTATTTCCTATACGTCTTTGAACAAAACACTGACAGAGATGAGACTATACATGTAAGGAAAAAAATCAATTATTTGTTAAACCTTGTTTCTGATTGCATCCTTGATAAAACATTTTACCCAATGGGGAAAAAACAGAAGTTAGTAGAATAATTGTCATCATTTTTAATGGTTTGTTGTTTTTAATGAACTAATGCAGGTGAGATGATGTAAATTTTGTCGTTTGGAACTGGGTTATGGGTCTGATCCATTGTATAAAAATGTAAATAATGAAATAAAAATAGAGATGATGCTTAGCCTCATTACACACAATCCATCAATTTTAAGTTATTTATGAGTTCTTATTGTGGTTTTAATGTAGTTTCCCTGTCGGTTACTATAGTTATTAAAGATTTTTTTTACAATCATTTTAGTAATTGACTACACCTGCCTTTTCTCTTCCGCCAACAAAACATTATTTTTATTGCACAAACATTAATATTGAAAAACATGAAGTACATATACACAAGCATGTATCATTATACTTATTATTTTATGATAATATTAGTAAGAAGCCATTCAAATGTCAAATGCATGATAGACATATATGGGTTGTTTCATAGACTTAGAATATAACATATGCAAAATAATTATGAATACATCTATTTAATGTTGTAGTTTAGACCTCAGTGTCCCCTTTAAAACAAATAATCCAAGCTTGATTCTGTAAGAGATTTTTAGAAAATTTTTCCAGATTTGGAGCCTTTGGAACATGAATAGATCATGAAGGTACTGACCTCCTCATTGTTTCAATGTATTTGTTAATTCATTGGTAATGGGTTTTAGATTTTGTTATGAAATGATGTGTTTTCTTTCTGCTTCCTGGCTACCATAAGCGGGAAGCTTTGCTCAACCAGATAGATATTCCTTACCACAGTGATTTTGATGATTAATCTCACTTGTCAACTTTATGAGATCTAGAATCTCCTGGGAAATGGGCCTCTGTCTATGCCTATGGATGATTGTATTGATTGAGTTAAATGAGCTGTCAAGACCTGCTCACTGAGGGCAGTCCATTCTTTAGGCTGCAGTCTTGGTCTGTATAAAAATGACAGTCTTAACTGAACATAAGCCTTTGTTGTTCTCTGTTTATTAATTGTAGATGTATCTATGACCAGCTGCTTCTTAAGTTGTTATCCCTAGGATTCCCTGACAAAACAGACTATGGTCAAACCACACTTTTTTTCCTAACGTTGTTTGTAAACACATTTAATCATAACAACAGAAATGTGACTAATACCTTGTCTTAAACAAGAGAACCAGTGCTCTGGAGTGAAACGAGGAGCAAAATGAACCTTTGCTCCTTTAATCTGAATTTCTTAGCATTTTGTCACAGTTACAGAAATCTGACAAACGTATCTTTTCTCTAGAGAATATTATGAATCAATAGATAGTAGAATAATAAAATTCCCACCTAAAAAGACAACACTACAAATATTAAAATATTTAATTTAATTAAACTGGTTTAAATTCAAAACTTCTTGCCAGCAAATTTAATGATTTTACCCACATTACCTCACTTCATTTTTTTTATTACACTTGCATTTTAAGGACATTTCAGAAAGGTTGATTGAATGCCATCTCAATCACATGTTTGCTTGTGTGTAAGAAAAATGACACACTATTAGATAATAACATAATTCTAAGTAGCAAATACTCTCAAATTACAGTAATGAATAATAAATTGATAAATAAATAAGATAATGACTCATCTTTGGCTTGTACAGAAACAACATATGGAATTGTTGTATGCTCTTAGATTTCAATATACGTGATTGACATTGCTCCACAATTCATTTGGGCAGAAACAGATGGGCCATCTGTTTTCAAGTTTCTCATCTTTTTATAGCTCAGACATATAAGTGATAGCCAAAAGGAGAAAATAGCAAGCCCCTTTCTCTCACATTGCTTCCCTCACAGACATTCTTGTGTCTGGAGTCAACCTTCTGAGAGACAAAAACAACTTCCATGCACAAATCTACTCTATGTTTGGACTCATCAAGAAAGAATGTTTATTTTTGTAAATGAGATTGATAAATTGCATTGATTTCAGTTTCCAAAGCATATAGAGAGCAGTAAGAAGAATCTCCTTTCTTCCACTGCTTTGAATATGTTGTTTCAGTCCACTAAAGATAAAAGTTATTCCTTCCAGGGAATAAGATCAAGTCAAATGTTGGTGACACCCAGAGGTGTAACAGTTTACAAGAAAAATTATCTGTTACTCTATCATTTTACTCTTTAATATTTTTAAATGTTTATATACATTCTTAGGACTTAAGCCCAAAATCTACTCAGAATTGACATCTTTAATGTTATAGGTCTAATGTCTTATAAAATTAATTTTTTACACAGCAAGATCTTCACCAAGTATTCTTGCTAGCCAATGATAAATATTTAGTAGAGTGTGGGAATAGATTATTAAAGAGCTTCATATAGTTGCCTCTTCTTTATGCAGTATTTACTTGAGTCTGTGGAATTTGCTCGCCTCAGATTTCTCATAGCCTGCTGAGACCATTACTGTTCACCTTGTGCTACTAAAAAGAAGTAAAAGAAACTGGAGGAAGAAATATTAGAGATATGTCCTCTTGCACAATCTCCTTATTTTTATTGTTACAATTTATATGATATTAAATTTAACATTTAACTATATTTTTAGTGCACAGTTCAGTGACAGTAATTGTATTCACAATGCTGAGCACCAAAACCCATTATCTATTTACAGATTTTTTTATTGTTCTAACTGAAACTGTTTATACAAAACAATAAGTCTATCTTTCCTTCCCTGCTCTAGGTAATCACTCTTCCACCCCCTTATTTCTGTGGATTTGACTATTGTATATCACACACACACACACACACACACACACACACACACACACACAAACAAACAGACTCATACACGCGTGTATATATAACTTTACATACTACCTTTTATTGTTTCATTCATCCATGGATAGACTTGAATAATTTCTCTTTTAGACTAACAACAGTGTGACAGTTCATACTGGTACCAAAGTGAATGCATGGGTCTGATTTCAGTTAATGTGGTATGAACAAAAAAGGTATATCACATCATAATTCTGATTTTGTGATTTGAGGAATGCCATATTGTTTCCTGTAACAGCTGCCAACAGTGTACAAGGTTTATTTTCCCACATTTTTACCAAAGTGTTAATTTCCATTAGCTTGTCAATTAATAGTTATCCTTATAAATCTTAAATATCACTTTCTAGTTTTGATTTACATTTGTGTGATTGTTGTCAATGTTAACCATCCTTTTGTATTTTATTTTATTCTTTAATATGCATGAGGATTCTATCTGCCTGTACACCTGCTCGCCGGAAGAGGGCATCAGATCCCACAATAGATGGCGCTCAGGAGCCACCCTGTGGGTGCTGGGAATTGAACTCAGGACCTCTGGAAGAACAGCCAGTGCTCTTAAGGGCTGAGCCATCTCTCTAGCCCCCCTTTTGTATTTTATAACTGAATAAAATTCCACTGATTATGGATACCACATTTTCATTATCCTTTCATCAGGTAAGATATCTAGGTTGTTTCTATGCCATAGCTATTGTGAATCAAGTAGTCGTGAACATAGATAAATGTGTTTCTCTTGGTAGAAAAGAGTGTCCTTTGTATATATGATCAGCGGTGGTAAATGGTAGAACTTTTTATAGTTTTTTGAGGAACTGTCATACTGATTACCACAATGGCTGCAGCAATTTTCACTTTTACCAAGAGTGCATGGGTGTTCCTATTTCACATATCCATGCTAAAACTTGTCCTTTTTTTCACTTAATTATCTTATTTGAAATAATTATATCACTTCCCCATATCCTCTGCCTAGTCCTCATGTTCCCTCTCACGCCCTTTCATTGGTAGCCTCTTTTTCCTTGATTTTTATTGCAGTGTGTGTGCATGTGTGTGCAATGCATGCATATGTGTGTGTGTTGTGTATAAACACATCCTGAGCTCAGTGTGTGTGTGTGTGTGTGTGTGTGTGTGTGTGTGTGTGTGTGTGTGTGTGTGTGTGGTTTTAGGACTGACCACGTTGTATTGGATAACCCACTAAGGGTCTCATCACGGGGAGAGGTTAATGTTTCCTCTCCCAGCAGTCATTAGCACCTGTCATTTTTGTGTAGGGGTGGGACCCTTTTGATTTGATTTTCTTATTCTACATTAGCATGATTATTGATATTGTCATTGTACAGGTCTTGTTAATATCATCTTTTCTAGGAGGGACAGTCTCACAGCAAATTTCTTGGTATTCTGGATCTTACAAACTTTATCTCTTTTGTATTCTTATTCTATATAGCCATACTGACTGGGTTAAGATAAAATCTCAAAGTACTTTTAATTAATATTTCCCTGGCAACTAAGGATGGTGAATGTTTTTGTTTGTTTGTTTGTTTTTAATATATCTTAGCCACTTGTATTTCTTCTGAGAACTCTCTGTTCAGTTCCATAGCCCACATTCTTTTCCTGAGACAGGGTCCTACTATGTAGCTCTGGCTATTTGGAACTCACTAGGTAGATAAGCTGACCTCAGACTCACAGAAGTCCACCTGCTTCTGCATCACAAGTGCTGAGCTTAAAAGTGTGTCACATTACACATGGCCATTGGTCACTTTTCAATTGCTTTTTTTTTCTTGGTATTTAGGATTTTAGGGTTGTTTTGTGTGTGTGTGTGTGTGTGTGTGTGTGTGTGTGTGTGTGTGTGTGT
>CABHPR010155477.1:0-23461 GCA_902168415.1 Peromyscus melanophrys | reverse complement strand
AGAGAGAGAGAGAGAGAGAGAGAGAGAGAGAGAGAGAGAGAGAGAGAGAGAGAGAGAAAGCGTAGCTACTAAAAGCTTAAATCCAGCCACATGTTCCCACTTGAGCTGAGTCAAGCCTTGGCTCTGGCTTCCTTAAGCTCCGACCACGTGCATTCGTTGGCTTTACAGGCAGGGACCCTGTTCAGCAGGGCAGGCCTGAGTTGTTTGTAGCACCGTCTTTAAGCTAACTGCTTGGGGTTACGGTCAGTCCTGCCTGAGGCCAAGCCTACCTGGGCCCAGGCTAGGGAGGCGGCCACCCAGGCAGGAAACCGGACCAACCGCCAAGCCAAGCCAAGCGGTATTTAATGGATTCTTGTCATGTTGGGCGCCAAATGTTGCCTAGCGTTCAGAGCTATTAGAGCCATAGCGAAAGCTGGGCGGTGGTGGTGCATGCCTTTAATCTCAGTACCAACCATAGAGACCTAGAGGTCTGTATAGACCTCCAGACACACATTGGGGCGTGTGTCTCCAATGCTGGCTGTATCCTTGAACACACAGAGATCTACCTAGCTCTGCCTACCAAGTGCTAGGATTAAACACGTGCACCACCACCGCCCAGCTTTTACTATGGCTCTAATAGCTCTGACCCCTAGGCAACTTTATTTATTAACATACAAATAAAATCACATTTCAGTACAAATAAAATACCACTATAGAGCAAGATCCAGGACCAGCACCAAAACTACACAGAGAAACCCTGTCTTGAAAAAAACAAACAAACAAAACAACAACAAAAAAAAACCAAAAAAAAAAAAAAACCAAACAAACACAAAAAAGGATGACCTAAAATGGAGCAATATTGAGTTAAATGAAGAGAAAGTTCAAATTAGACAGCAGGCTAGATTAATACACCTTTCCAGGAAGCTGAATAGCAACACAGTCCTGGTATTTGATATAGCTGTACATCCTCATCTGGCTGTGTGCATGCTAAATTGAAGAATTAACTGGTATACTCAGAGGAGAGAGGAGCCTTCCAAATGCCACAAGAGGGAAGTTAACAATTTAACAGCACAATGTTCTATACAACTTTTGTATGTCAACTTCCTGGTCCTTAAGGGAGTACAAAGATAATCCATTTGGGTTTATAAAGTTCTCAGGACAATGAATTGTAAGTACACATTTCCTCAATGCAATTTCAAATGACAGGTTTTACAAGGAAACCTTTTCTAGGTAAGAGAGTACATTTTAATCAAATTCCACACTAAAAGCTTATGTACTATAGGGAAATATCTAAAGCAGAATATAAAAGGTGACTTCTCTTGAAAAATACACTGCTTGGTATTCCCTTAGGGACTGTGAAGTTCCCCTTTCACGAGAGACACAGCTCAAAGAAGATTGATGAAATGTGGCAAGGCAGCACCAAGGCTTTGGATCCATTAATTTAAAGTGCCTTTCCCTTTCATCCTATGGTGTAAATTGCTGAGCAATCATCATTTTTCTTTACCTTTTGCTTTTGGTGATATAGTTTGTGTCATGCTGGGATCATAGTTCCCTGACATTAATTATGAACCACTGAGATTTGCTTTTTTTTTTAACTTCATGCCCAGGAGGACACACTCTATGAAGAGATAGCAATAGACTATATATGAGCTCTTAAGGATTGTGTTTCTGCTAGGTTTGTACAAGCCAATACTGCTTGTTTCCCCTTTTGTTTTAAAAGTTGTATTATGTTACTTCTGCATTCAGGCCTATGGATTGTTACATAGACATTCCCAAACAATGCTTCCTTTAAGCATGTGTCATAGTTAAGTTCAAGAAAAGCATCAATTTTTATCAAGCATTTTTAAAAAATGTATAAATTATATGATTTTAAGATGGAGTGGAGAACAGCAAATTAGCACCTTAAATACCAGTGCTTAATAATCAAAACAAAACATATTTTAACAATTATAAAATAGTAATCATTCTAAGAATAACGTTTGGACTTATGGCTAAAGGATAATGCTTCAAGTTGTGTTTATAAACTTATTTCAGACTTTTCCCACTACCTAGAAATAAGCATACACTGATGCCAAGAGTATTGTTCAATTAGAAAATCACAAAGCAGTAATTGTGAGTTCAAAGTTTCTAAGTATTTAATCAGAAGGAAAGCAAACAAGCATGGGTCAAAAACCAGTGATTTAGAATGTATTTTCTTATTGTTCCACAGGACAAGTGCTCTGGGCAAACATTAATCTTACTTAAGGGAAAGGTAAGCTGAAGAACAAAATGAGCCTGAAAATTCCCACTCCAATCTAGCTTTCCTTCCACAAAAAGGAAATATTAGGGATGAGTCACCTGAGCAAGAAAAGCTAAAATTCAAATATAAATTATGAATATTTCTCTTATTTTGAAATGATTGTGAATCAAAGAACAATTTTAGTCAATATGAAAGATGATTATCATAATTCTGATTCACACAACCTGAATAAGAGAACAGAGAACTTGCTTCATTGAGAGTTGAAAATCTTCATGCTATGAGAAAAGCATGACCAGCAAAGGGCTTACTGGACATTGCATTTGTACAGAAATTTAAAAGATGTCATGGAGTCTTACACATATGGTTTCTATAGCTTAAGTTAGAAAACATCACATTTTTTTCAGGCAGTCTCATGAGCATGTGACGTCAGCATGCTTAGGGCTGGAATGACAGGCATGAACCTCAATGCACTGAATTATATCCGTGCACCCATCATTCATCCTTGAGGGAAATAAAAAAATGTCCATCAAATCAAAAACTATATGTAAGTTATTATGCTCGTCTATATGAAATCAACTTTCTCTGTTTTTAGACTGTTTTAATTTAGAAAACTGAAAGCTTAATTCACAGAAGTCTCTCTGGGGGCTCAGTCATGTGATATTGATATTAGCTCTATGTGGAAAAGGCTAACAGCAAAGTCAATGGAACATTGAGAATGTGTTTAGAGAGAATGATGCTCAGAACACAGACTTATAAACATTCTTGTTATTTTCTTCTGTTAACATCAGTCCAATAATACAAACTGTGTAAGATCCCAGAATAAAGAGTTTGGGAAATCTCAACATACTGCGACATTTTGAAGACAGAGCTAAATACAGTATAACCATACAAATAAAAATGTTGAAGAAGATGACATCAAGTATAGTCTCCAAAGCTAGAAAAGATTTAAGGATAGAATGAGAGTGAACATTATTATTAAATGAAGTCATGGGATGGGAAAACATTTATAAACATGTCTTTTAATGTGAAATTAGTGAAAGTACTTTACCAATGAAAAATAGGTTAAAGATAACCTCTCACTAGATAATGCTTAAGAAATAAAGAAGGAAATGCATTTCATTCTGTTTTTATGTTGTTTTATTAACAAATTGTATTTTTAGAAAATGATTAGATCTATAGAAAAATGGGGTTAGTAAGACTGAAAATTAGCACCCACACCCACATAATTAACATACTGCTTTAGTAGTACATTTGTTATAATTAAAAAACAATACTGACAGTTTATAATATTTAAATATTAACAAAACTTAATTACAGCTTAATTTACAACTATCATTCATATTCTACATGTCTATTCTATAGTTATTTATGTTTGGGTTAATGCATAATGCCATAACTATAGCCATATAGAATTTCATATAGAATATATTCATAAAAATTATTTTGGTTGTACCTATCAGTACTTTCTTCCTTCAAACCATACGTCTATAAACACCTGGTTTTTCTGCTCTATGATATGCCTTTCAAAAATTCATATATTTCAGGTCATGCAGCATTGCCTTTGAAACAGGCTTTTTTCACTTGGTAATGTGAATTTGTTGCACCTCTATATTTGTGGTTTGTAGCTCATTTTTTTCAATCTGTGATTATATGTTTACTTGCACTTGAGAATTTCATACATATGTTGCTACATCACATCAAACCCCTTCTTGCCCTCCAAATCTGCACATAACTTTTAGTCGCTCCCAAATTTATGACTTCTTTTTAAAATGTGTGAGTGTGTGTGTGTGTGTGTGTGTGTGTGTGTGTGTGTGTGTGTGTAATCAGCTGAGTCCTTTTAGTGTTGCATATATGTATATGTGCATAGTGCTGACTACTTAGAACTGAACAATAATCAATAGGCTTGTCTCTGGAGAAGATTGATTCTTCTCTTTCAACACCCATCAACTGCTGTTCTTAACACTTCCCAGTGTAAAATTTTCCTTTAAAAAGTTGTCATTTAAATTTTCTTCTATGATGTCAGTTTTATGATTTCTGCTCATGAACCATTTTGATTTATGTTTCCAAAGTCATAAAGTTTAGATTTTGACTTTTCATTTTCCTCTTCTTCTCACTTCATTCATTTATGTAGGAATATCAGTTTTCAAGATTATATCTCCATTAAAGGTTTTGTGTTCTTCTCAAATGCAGTGATATCACATAATATATTTCTATGAATATTTTTCTGAACTATTTCATTTTATTTGTCTGCCTGTCTCTTTTTTAAACAAGATCACTCAGTCTGGCCCCAAGTAGTGCTCATAGTAAATTTCAAAGTGAGACCTCCAACTATTTTGTGTTCTTTAGGGTTTCATCAATAGTTCTGGTCCTCATATTTGTATAAATAAATTTAAAAGTGAGGTCTCAGAAGGTATTAGGATGATATTGAATATATGGATAATGTTGGAAATTAGTGACATCCTGAATTATTTACTTATTTTTCCATGTTCATATTTCCTAGTTTAGATTTTTTTTAAATCTTTGACAAATTTGTAGTTTTTGATAGAGTGCATGTTATACATATACATGTATATTAACTGTATTTTAATTTTTGGTGATTATGTAAATGAAATTAAATTTTATGACCAAAGGCAAATTCCATTCCTGGCATGCAGGAAATCAATTAGCTTTTAATATTAACATTGCATCTTGAAATCATGTTATAATTAGTTATTCATTCAAGTAGGTGATTTTTTTTAATCATTCACATAGACAACTGCATCATCTGCAAACAAAGGCAGTTATATTTCTTATTCCCTGTATTCTTACTGTTATTCTACTACCTTGTTGAACTAGCTAATATTTCTAGAATAATATTGAATATGTGTGGTTAAAAAAACTACCCTTACCACACTTTTCATCTAGGGAAAGTGAGTAGTTTCTAAATGTTAAGTAGGATGTACTTCAGTGTTCTTTATCAAAACAAAAATTAAAAAAATTAATGTTAGTAGCTTGATAAGCACTTTCTGTAAGTGAATAGATGGTCAATATTGTCTAATACTTCATTCATTCATATTTACATATGATTTTATTCATTAATTTGTTGATGTGATGAATTTCAGTAGAAATTTCCAAATAATTCAAATACATGTCTGAAGTAAATGACATTCATTGTTATAGTATTCCTTTTATGTGTTGTTCCACTGAGTTTGTTAATATTTTTGAGGATTCTTGAATTTAAGATGGTGAGATTTGTTGGTTTGCATTCTTATTTTCTTAATGCCATTGTCTACTTTGTGTATTTGGGTAATGCTGCCCTCATAAAAGGAGAAAAAATAGTCTATCTGATTTGTTTCTGGAACAGATTATGATGAATTTGCACATTTTTGTCCTTCAGTGTGTAAGAGTTACCAAATACAAAGTTCAGTGCTTAGAGTTTCAATATTATAAATTATTTACAAAATATTTAGCATGTTTCTTTAAGAAATGTAGGGCCATTCCCTATTTTTATTATGAATTTTAGTACTTTGTTTTTAAATGAATTTGCAATTTCATAAACATATCTATAGCATAGAGTTGCTCATGGTGTTATTTTATCTTTTCTAAGCCTTGGACTTAGAAGTTACAAGTTATTTCATTCTATATGTAGAAACTTATGTTTTTTCATTTTCTTGTGTAACCATTCTAGAGATCTGCCATTTGTAGAGATAATTTCAAAGACTCAATATTTGATTTTGAAGGTTTTCTCTATGAATTTCTTTCTTTTATTTCATTAATGCCTACCATAACTATCTCTTTACATCATTTTCTCCTGTCTTGGATGTATAACATCCTTCTTTCTCTAGTTTTATTAAGTGGTAGCTTACATGGCTAACTTCAGGCCTTCCATCTATTCTGTTATGTGTGTTTACTGCTATAGACTTTACTTTAATTACAAATTTCAGTATGTCTTTGTCAATTTTATTTTCATAAATTGTATTCTTCTTTCATTTGGTTAAATTTTCTCAAGACATAACTATGTAATATATGTGTAATTGGAAACTCTAATATTCCCTCTCCAAACATTTCAGGATTTTTTTTTTATGTTGTACATTTCTTCATTGAGCCCATTGTGGATCCAAGAACATCATTTACAATTTCTAAATGTGTTTCAAGCCTAGCTTTTGTCAAATTCTAATTGTTTTAAGAGTTGCAGTAAAGAAGCAAAAGAGGAACACCATGAAAGTACTCACACTTTGTTTTGGCTGAAATAGTTGCAGAGAAAGACAGACAGTGCTGTGGGATGGTCTGTATGTCAAACATGTTGCTTATTGGTCAGTGAATAAAACACTGATTGGCCAGTGGTCAGGCAGGAAGAAGTATAGGCGGGACAAAAAGGAGAGAATTCTGGGAAGTGGAAGGCTAAGCTGGAGTCACTGCCAGCCGCCGCCATGACAAACAGCATATGAAGATGCCGGTAAGCCACAAGCAATGTGGCAAGGTATAGATTTATAGAAATGGATTAATTTAAGATGTAAGAACTAGATAGCTAGAAGCCTGAGCCATTAGCCAAACAGTTTAAACAATATAAGTCTCTGTGTTTACTTGGTTGGGTCTGAGCGGCTGTGGGACTGGCGGGTGGCAGAGATTTGTCCTGACTGTGGGCCAGGCAGGAAAACTCTAGCTACAAGACAGATCCCTTTCCTCTGACTCCAGCAGATCTAAGATTTCTAAACTTTTCTAAAATATCTGCCTCCTTACAGTGTCTAACTATATTATCTAGCAACTGGAAATTCAAATACCAGTGTGAAAAGTAGTCTGACTTGTTTTACCATGCCTGTAATCCCATTACTCATGAAACTGAGGCAAGAGGATTGCTATGGATTTCAGGCCAGCTTAGGGTACATACTAAGTTCCAGGGCAGCATGAACTAGAGGGTGAGACACCTTGTCGTAAAAATAAATATTGCAATAACTGTTTTAAGAGAGGCTATGTGTTATAATCTAGCAACTTTGAAGTTTGCATTATGTTCAATACTAGTGCACAAAAGGTACTCATAGAGGTAATATTCATAAGAAAAAATGTTGTTTGAAAAACAAAATTACCATTCAAAAAAGGTTGGTAACAAAATATATGTTATATATTTATGACACTGTTATTTGAAATCATGTTACAGCCCAATGGATATATACATACAACACAATTCTTTTTTTTTTTTTTTTTTGGTTTTTTTTTTTTTTTTTTGGTTTTTCGAGACAGGGTTTCTCTGTGTAGCTTTGCGCCTTTCTTGGAGCTCACTTGATAGCCCAGGCTGGCCTCGAACTCACAGAGATCCGCCTGCCTCCGCCTCCCGAGTGCTGGGATTAAAGGCGTGCGCCTCCAACGCCCGGCCTCAACACAATTCTTTTGCTTAAGGTTTAGGGAGCATCCCAGAAGATGGGGTTAAAAGATTGGAAGAATGAGAGGACCAGGACATATGCTATGAGATTGTATCTCCTAGAAATGACAAGGAAGTTTCACTCATGATAACTCAACAACATGGTAGCCTAAACAAGAGCTGAACAGGTATAACGCCAATAGATGGAAAATCTCAAGGGGCTTCAATCATAAACAAAGAACTACAGATAATAAGGAGTGCTGAGTGTTAGAGAAAGTCTTCACCAATGATGAGCCTCTTAATTTATTATCCAATACCAAATAGTGAGCTCTGAAATCACATACATACAAGCAATACTAAACAGGTTCACAGAGTCAGCAAGGTGTATGTGTGTATGTAAGCTTATATACCTATTTCATATATATATATATATATATATATATACATACATACACATACATATACATATATATATAAATATATATTTCACATATACATGAAAAGGAGGCATGATTTTGAGAGGGAATGAGGTAGGACATGGGAGAAGTTGAAGAGAGGTTAGGAAAATAAGTAAAAATATAATTGCATTTCAATAAATAATAAAATCGTACTACAGAATAATAGGCATATTAGAAAAAGATAAAACTGTGCTTTCTAGAGAAGGTAGATAATCACCTTTTATAGTTATTAGGGACTTCTTGTCTCAATGAGTGAGACATTATAAATCTTTAAGTTTCTAGCAACATTGAAGATCTATTAGCAAAAATCCATTCATCATTTACCTATTAGGTACTTAATTGTGCTGGATATATCTAAGCAATGAAGACACAGTGAACAAAAACACAAAACAGGTACACAGAACTTAAGTTATGGAATTACCATGAAAGAGACAGAGTGAAAGTGAATCAAGAAAGAGTACACACACCCCAACAGAACAGGGATTTTTATAATAAATTTTGTTCTTTCACAATTTCATACACGTGCAGTAAATCCAGCCAAGGCATGTTACTGAATACAGCCCATAAGCATGGCCAGCAAAGCCCCTTAGCAGGGCCAACAGAACCCATCAGTATAGTCAACAGAGCCCATCAGCATTGTCAACAGAAACTATCAGCACCTTTCAACAGAGTTCATCAGTATGATAAACAGAAGCTATCAGCACTGGCCAACAGAGCCCATCATAATGGCCAACAGAGCCCAGCAGCATAGTCAACAGAGCTCATCAGCTGTAGCTATCTCCTTGGACCCAGGACTCCTACAAATGACATTTCAGAGCTAAAATATCACTGCTCTGTAGCTAAGTTAATATTCTCTTAAGTATTTGCTTTTGAAGATATGAATTTCTAGGAATAAGATGCCACCCACTGCCAGCTGGGTACAGATAAAAATAAAGAGAAATTTACCCTTGGATAAAAAATCAATTTTTCTAGTGTTTTATGTATTTTAAACTCAAAGTCTTATCATTTTGAAAAAGAAAGTGCCCTGTTACAATTTATTCAGAAATATGTTAATACATTTAAGTCTTGTACATACTCGCCATTACAGGAATTTGAAAACTAAGATTGAGCTCAATGCAGCCACGAAGCCTCGTAGTTGCTGCTCTGTAGGGAGCTGCGTACAGCTGCGCCTTAAAGATGGGGCTGGTTTCCACCTTCCGCCTTCCCGATGGCGAGCACTCCCTGTGGTAAACAACTCCATATAAGGCTATAGCGGAATTTGTGGCTTGCTTACGCATGCTTGAGCCAATGGACAATGCCCATGTGGCGACCTGGGGTTGGCTGCCCAGAGCCTATTTAAGGCCAGGAGAGGCTTTCCCCGGGGTCAGATGATTGTTCAAGGTTCCTGAATAAACTGCAGGAAGAAGAGCTCGGTATTGTATCTTCCTTGCTGGTCGAGGTGGTCACGACAACTGGTGGCCCATACGGGGACCCTCTCACCAGCGAGCCCAGAACTTCCTGCAGTCAGGGTGGTATACAAGTAAGTCCTGAGGTAAAATAGGGATCCGCATCTAGAGCAGGGAATTGCTCTTCTCTGTAGATAAAAAGAGAGCGGGATCTATAGAGCCGTGACAAAAGCAGAAGGTTAAAAGGATCTAAAGAGCTGTGATAAAAGCGGAAGGTTAAAAGTATAAAGTGAAACTACTAATTTCTAGCTTGGAACAGTTATGGGCGCTTCTTCGTCACACCCAATTTTTTTGGCTCTTAATGAGCTGCTCTTATCTAAGAAATTGAAAATAAAGAAAAGCATTCTAGAAAGATTTCTGGAGGAGTGTGATACTGTAGCTCCTTGGTTTGCAGTTTCTGGGAGCTTAACTATAGCCACCTGGGAAAAGTTAGGAAGAGATCTTGATTTTGCTGCGGAGCAAAGAACATTAAGGAGTGGGGTAAGACCAGTGTGGAAGCTAGTGAGAAGCTGTCTTGAGGATCAGAGATGTAGCGAAGCAGTTGAAAAGGGGCAAACTGCATTAGAAATCTTAAAGGAGGAGAGATCAGAAAAGGCCTTATCGGATAAAACAGAAAGTAAGAAGGGAGAAAAGGGTAAGAAGTTGTACCCTAGTCTTTCAGAGCTTGAAAGCAAGTTTGAAAGCGACTTGTCAGAGTCGGAAAGGGCTGATTCTAGTGAATCAGAAGAGGTAAGATCAATTACAGAACAGGTGGAAAATGTTAGAGTTTATAAACAAAAAAAGAAAAAGGACAAAAAACAACAGGAGAGGAAGGCTTGTGTCACAACGTACTGTGAACCCGCCGTGCTGCTACCCTATGGGAGTAGTGCGGCAGCCACCTCCTTTAATCCAGAAGTATGGAGGGCAGTCAGAACTGAAATGCTATCAGCCTACCCGGTATTTCAAGATAACCAAGGTCAAAGATACCATGAGCTGCTAGACTTTAAGGTAATTAAGTCCCTGGCAGAGTCCGTACGGACATACGGTATTACTGCTTCATTTACTGTAGCCCAAGTGGAGGCCTTGAACAGACATTGTATGACTCCTACTGATTGGAGTGGGCTTGCCCACGCTTGCTTGTCTCCAGGTCAATATTTAGATTGGAGAGCTTTTCTAATTGAATTTGCTAATGAGGAGGCAGCCGCTAATCTTGCTGCAGGCAATCAGGCATGGGATAGGGACATGCTGCTTGGGCAAGGTCGATTTGCTAACCAACAGACCGGCTATCCAGTTCAAGTTTATGAGCAAATTAACAAAATTGGTATAAAAGCCTGGAAAGCCCTTCCCAATAAGGGGGAAGTAAGCGGCAATCTTACTAAGATCCTTCAGGGTCCCATGGAACTTTTTTCAGACTTCGTCGCTCGTATGGTTAAGGCTGCAGGCAGAATTTTTGGAGACCCTGATGTGGCCATGCCCCTCATAAAGCAGTTAGTTTATGAACAATGTACAAAAGAATGCAGAAATGCTGTAACTCCTTACAAATCAAAAGGCCTTGAAGCATGGATGAAGGTGTGTAGAAAGTTGGGTGGGCCATTGTCCAATGCTGAATTGGCAGCAGCTGTCATCCAGCTAACAAAAAAGGGAACCGGGAATACTAACTCTGGAGCCTGCTTCAGGTGTGGAAAAACGGGTCATTTAAAGCATAATTGCCTGGAAGGAGGTAGGAATACAGAAAGAGGACCCGGTATGGGTTCCTCAGTGGCTGCTTTCCTCTGAAAAGCTATCAGCAGCAAAAGAGTTGGTAAAGGAACAGCTTGAGGCAGGACATATAAGACCCTCTGTGTCCCCCTGGAATACACCTATATTTGTTATAAAAAGAAAATCTGGAAAATGGCGATTGTTACATGATCTTAGGGCTATTAATGATCAGATGCAGATCATGGGTCCAGTGCAGTGAGGGCTACAGCTTCTATCAGCCCTTCCGGCTTCTTGGCACATAATCGCTGTGGATATAAAGGATTGTTTCTTTTCCATCCCCTTATTTAATGCTGATAGTACGAGATTTGCCTTTACTCTCCCTTCCATCAATCATGAAGAACCTGATAAGAGATATGAGTGGGTGGTCTTGCCTCAAGGCATGGCCAACAGTCCCACCATGTGTCAGATTTATGTAGATGCAGCCCTGACACCCATGTGGCAGCGTTTTCCCACAGTGAGATGTATTCATTATATGGGTGATATTTTACTTGCCACAAAAGATGAAGGAGTGTTAGAGGAAGCATATTCTTATTTAGATGAAGCGTTAAGAAGGAAAGGTCTTTGCATAGCTCCGGAGAAGGTTCAAAAGGATAAGATAGTAAATTATTTAGGTTTTCAATTAAAAGATAATGGTGTCATGCCCCAAAAGGTTGAATTACATAAAGATCAGTTGTGCACATTGAATGATTTTCAAAAATTATTGGGAGATATCAATTGGGTCAGAAGTTATTTGAGGATGCCAAATTATGAATTAAAACCCTTATATGATGTATTGAATGGGGAAGCAGCTTTAGATTCACCAAGATCCTTATCCCCTGAAGCAAGAGAAGCATTGGAAAAGGTAGAGAGAAGGTTACAAGAGGCATTTTTACAGAGAATAAAAGAAAATGAAACTATAACTTTGTGTATCTTACCTACCTTTTTACAGCCAACAGGGCTGTTGTGGCAAGGTGGACCTTTATTATGGGTTTATCCTAAGGTATCTCCAGCTAAAGCTATTGAATATTATCCTACTGTGGTAGCAGTGCTTACTCAACATGGCATTCAACAATGCATTCAATATTTTGGCATAAATCCCACCATCTTGATTGTTCCTTATAACTCACAGCAAGTTCAGACACTCTGTGTAACAGTTGATGAATGGGCTATATTATGATGTGCCTTTTCAGGACAAATTGATTGTCATTATCCTAAACATCCTTTAATGGGCTTTTTAAAAGAACATCCAGTAGTTTTTCCCAGAATGACCTCTGTGGAGCCTTTAATGGGGGTAGGTACAATATTCACAGACGGAGCAAAAACGGTATGCGGTGCTTACATGGTAGATTCTCAAAAACCAATAAAACATCAATTCCTCCCTGAAGTGGCACAAAAGGTGGAATTGCTTATAGTGATAGAGGTTTTTAAGGCTTGTCCTTTCCCTTTTAATTTGGTTTCAGATTCTTGTTACATAGTAAATGCCTTAAAATGCCTAGAGTGTGCAGGGCCTATAAAGGCTTCTAGCCCAGTGGGATCTTTATTTCAACAATTACAACAGTTGATATGGCAGCGAACATCCCCCTTTTTTGCTCAACATATACAAGCACATTCTGGATTGCCTGGACCTTTGACAGCAGGTAATGATGTAGTAGATCAATGCCCCCGGTGAGAGTGGATGTTTCTTGTTTCCGCTATACAAAAAGCTTATGATTTTCATAGAACATTTCATGTTAATGCCAGAGCTTTACATCAAAAATTTTCCATCTCTCGAGCGGATGCTCGAAAGGTTGTTTTAGATTGTCCCCAATGTGTTATATATCATCATCCTCCTGGTCTGGGAGTTAATCCTCGAGGTTTGCTTCCATTACGAGTATGGCAAATGGATATCACTCATATTTCTGAATTTGGACGTGTTAAATACGTTCATGTATCAGTAGACACCTGCTCAGTGATCATTCATGCATCGCCGCTGACAGGAGAAAAGGCATCTAATTTCATTGCTCATTGCCTAGAAGCATGGGTAGCCTGGGGAAAACCAGGACAACTCAAAACGGACAATGGACCTGCCTATACAGGGCAGAAATTTACCTCCTTTTGTCAGCAAATGGATGTACAACTTGTACATGGCCTGCCCTACAATCCGCAGGGTCAGGGTATAGTAGAACGTGCCCATCATACGTTAAAAGAAGTATTGCAAAAACAAAAAGAGGGAATAGGCCATGGCCATACCCCTAAAGAAAGAATATCCCTTGCCTTATTTACCATAAATTTTTTGAATTTGGACATTTATAATCAGTCTGCCACAGATAGACATCAGGGTCAGCAAGGCCCCACTAAAGGAATGGTGCAATGGAAAGATGTGTTGACAGGTGTCTGGCACAGTCCGGATCCCGTGCTGACATGGGCAGGAGGTTCTGTTTGTGTTTTCCCACAGGATCGGCAAGACCCGATCTGGGTACCTGAACATTTGGTGAGGAGAACTCAATATTGAGAAGAATACGATGAATCCTAGCTTATGTGTAACTAGTATCCAGTATAAAAATTTTACTCGTGCTGCAAACTTGTCCAAACAGTTGTCTAGTTACCTTCTAGGAAATTGGACAGGAGAATTCGATGGCCTGATGGATCAATCGAGAGTGGCCATAGTTGCTGTCAATTCAACTCGGGTGGATCCTGGACTTACAGAAGGGCTGTCGTCCTGGATCTCTATGGCCATGAATCATCTAAAAGAGTGGGCAGGTTTAGGTGCCTTAACAGGCCTACTGGTGCTTGTCTCCCTGATTTGCCTGTGGTGCATCTGTCGTATTAGGCTCTCCCAGCAGCGCAATGCAGCCATGATCATTCAAGCCTTTACTGTCATAGAGGCCAGACAGTCTCCCCAGGCCTGATTGGCTACCTTAAAAGATTGAATTCATATGCAGGATGCGAGGCTAGCACACTGCACTCAGGACCACAGCAGCATCATTGGTTTTGAGGAGAGTACATCTGATTGCATGTGGGTTAATGCTCCAAGTCCCCACCTCTGTGAAAAAGGGTATTGGACAGGTCAAGCATTCTCTGGGTGGATGACACCTGTGTGGATGCCAGTACATAGTATTCTGGTTCTCAACAGAGATCAGACCCCAGCTCTCGCCTGCTATTTTAAACAAAACAAAAGGGGGAACTGTAGGGAGCTGCGTACAGCCACGCCTTAAAGATGGGGCTGGTTTCCGCCTTCCGCCTTCCTGATGGCGAGCGCTCCCTGTGGTAAACAACTCCATATAAGGCTATAGCTATATTTGTGGCTTGCTTACGCATGCTTGAGCCAATGGACAATGCCCACGTGGCGACCTGGGGTTGGCTGCCCAGAGCCTATTTAAGGCCGGGAGAGGCTTTCCCCGGGGTCAGAAGATTGTTCAAGGTTCCTGAATAAACTACAGGAAGAAGAGCTCAGTGTCGTGTCTTCCTTACTGGTTGAGGTGGTCGCAACACTGCTCTGATCTCCATAAGCCAGTCACAGGGATCATTTTCATATATTAATATATAAGAGCTATAAAAAAAAGATGGTCAATTATTTACATATAAAGGTAATTTTGGTCACAGAAGGTAAGTACATAATAAATCTTTTAAAACTTTAATGGAAAGATCTAAAGAGAGGCATTATTATCATCATGAATAAATGAAAAAAATCACAATAAACATTATCCAAACATACGTATAATTTTATCATCTATAATCATTTATATGTGTATGTATACATATGCACATTTAGAATTTGTTGTCACTTGAAGAAATAAGGTAATGGAAATGAATAGGATTGATATTCAAGTTGATGTAGTATGATTATTTACCATGGGTCCTGTCTTAATGCCAGCTATTGAAACTTACGACTAAATTGCATACTTTTTCAGTGTTTTCTTTGATTATCTATTAAAACATTTATTAAGAGGCAAAAGAATTAGTAATGCTAAAATAGCAAAGATTATTAACTTTGAACATTAACTTAGAAGCAAAATTCATCCTTTCTATACATGACACTAGATGTCTCATATCTTCTGATGATTCTGCCATATTAGAGTTCTGCAAATATTTTTAACAGAAATTATATGGATTCTTTCAAAGAAAAATCCTGTAAATATCACATATATTGAATGGGGTGACATTAAAAACCGGAAGCCTTGTAGCAGCAATGCTTTCTCGGTTCTTGAATAATTCTTTCCATGGATGCTTGAGCAGAAGTCAGAATGAAACATAGCTCTCACACAGTTCTCTTGTCCTTCTCCCCAAAGTTTTGAAGGTTCTGTGGAAATTCTCTATATTTCCAAAACCATTATCAATTTAAATAGTATTTGTAGTAATTTATTCATATTTAAGTCTTATTACTACCATTTGTCTCTCTTTTATTTTTTAAGATAGGATGTGATGTCCACAATATGATTTGGTACTTGTAACTAGTGTAAGGCATCAAATATCTTAAGTGGCTTTATAAAAATACATTGAGAAAACATTTTCACAAATATATTGTACAATTCACTTATTCCTTTGAACTTTTGTTTGTGTACAGACTTTCAAACTGAAGGGAATCAGACTTTGAGTTCAAAATGTGATACAGTGATATAGGTCAGGCACCAGAAAGAAAAAAACAAAAGGATAGCTATATGATGATTCCTCAGATATCCAGCTGGAAAGGACCTTTCCACAATGTTTGTGTGCTCCAAAGTTTTATTATTAAAGGAACATGTTATGTTTTCTTTAAACATGAACATTTTTGTAAGTGATATTGGTATGAGGAGAAGAGGAAATGAGGATTGAATGCGGTCAAACTACATAATATACTTAAATGAAATGTCTTTATGAAATCTATCTCTGTGCACAAAGAATGCACAAAAAAAACACAATCCACAACTAACCTTTTCCATCTTTTCCAGGACTCCAGTATGCTGTTATTGAGCTTCCAACATAAAATCGTTTAATGAGTATTTAGACTTACATAGTTCTAAATCCTTTAAAAAGAGACTAGTCAGATATTTTGTTGGCTGCTTCACATTTCAAATTATCCTAAAAGTGTTGAGGGAATGTGCCAACCATAGATTAGGATTAAATGGGCAGTATTCAAATATTTCTGTTACCACAGATAGAAGTCTTTTCATTAGAAATAATAAGATATCCCCAAGGAACTTACAAGTGCATTTGTTTCATTAAATATATTAATTTTCAATAATTATTTTAAAAGATTTTCATAGGAAATGTTTGTAGAAGATGTAGACATACTACAATATGATTTTTTGTTGAGACTACAAAAACACCAAAATTGAAAAAAAACTATATTTGAGAATTCACGCAATATGTGTTTCTCCCATTGATAATAAATTACTATCAGTAACAGATGTGAACTAGATACTAGTCAAAATTAGAAATCACAGGTACACTATAACTTATTTAATGGAATGAAATCTAAATTTCAACTATTCAAAGCTTTCTGTATACCTTATGAAGTAATTTTTAAAAGGAATTTAATATCACTAATTATGTGTACTTGGAAATATAAATGTCAAATTAACCATCCAAGATTCTACTTTAGGAAATAATAAAAGGGGCAAACAACTTGGTTCCGTGGCCAGTGGCACTTACATCAAGGCCCACGGCCTGAATTTATCTTCAGATCTCCCAACATGGTGGGAAAAATAGAGTTCCCCAAAGATGTCTTCCTACCACCACATGCATGTGTGCAAGTACACATGTACATATGTGTGCGTGTGCACACACACACACATGCGCACACATGTGTGTGCACACACACTCACGTGTGCGCACACACGCACACACACACGTGCACACATGCACGCACACACACTCGCACACACACACTCATGCACACACACGCACACACACACACACACACACACACACACACACCTGTACCAAATAACAAAAAATTTGACAAAATACAAGTAAAAACCATAAAGAGAATAACAAATTCAATCCAAACAAATGGAAGGAACAAAGAGATAAAAATCATGATAGAAATCAAAGAAAATATAATAGAAAAAAAATCAATGAAACAAAACTGTGATTATTTAAAATAAATTCTATAAACTAATAAATGTTTCGCTACAGTGAACGAAATATTCTGAGCGAAATATAATCAAGAAATTATACTAAGGAAATATTATGAATGGGTTTGGGGCCTCCAAATTGACAAATTAGGTTAAACTGAAAAGCTTTTGGAGAGATGAAAGAAGCTGGGTGTGGTGGTTCATGTTTCTAAGCCAGCATTAGGGAGGGAGAGTCAGGATGATCAAAGGTCCAAGACTAACCTGTGCTACATGAGACCCTGTATCTCATGTTAATAAACATGAAATAAAGTGATAAAAATTTACTTAAAGTTAAATAAATAAACGGAAAGACCATATTTATAGTATAAAATTCAAAAAGTCTCTCAAAGAAAGTTTTACTCTAGTGGGATTGACTAGTATATTGTTTGTTTTTAAAAAAAAAAAAAAAAACTTAAGTAGCAATAAAACCTGGGCCTTTATTTGAAAACATGAAAACTCTGATTGGATTGTGTCACTAGGATTTGACAAATAGCAAGATCGAATAAAAAAATTTACTAGAAAAGAAAACTCCAGTTCCAAATGCTCTCTGAACAAACCATTCCAAAGTATCCTCAAACTGTTAGTGAACAGATATAGATGGTACAATGGAGAGGTGATAGGTAAATAGGTGGGCAGGTAAGCATATGATAGTTAAATAGATGATAGATAGATAGATAGATAGATAGATAGATAGATAGATAGATACATACATACATACATACATACATACATACATACATATATACATACATAGACAGATAGACGATAATCTTATCATTAACTTTGATTCTAGATTGAAAAATCAGTAGATGTGGGCTGGGGAAATGCCTTAGTAGGTAAAGGTGCTTGCTGCCTGGCAACCTTAGTTCAATCTGTAAAACCCATGTAAAGATGGAAGGATAGAATCATCATATCATGGACACCCATATGCATATGTCATACACATATCAATTAATCAATCATCAATCAATTAATTAATACCAAAATTGCAAATAAATATTTATGGATGGTATTTATTATGGAGACTAGCCTATTTCCATTAATATAATACAATATCTGAAATAAGCTACCTCTATAAAGTGGAGAGGCTTATTTAGTTAAATATTTGGATGTTAAAATTCTAAGCATCATGGAAGAGTCTTTGTTGAGAAGCCCATAGGCTTTATCGCTTCATAGTAATACAGAAACAGTTCTAAGAGGAAAAGACAAAGATCATAACAGCAGAGTCTGAGGTCCTATAACCCCCTTGAGGGTACAGCCAAGGTTCTCTCCCTACGTCTATCTTTTAAAGTTCCAATCCTCTGGCACACTGGTGGACTGTAGAGCAAACTCCCAACATATGAACGACACAGAGCACCCTAGCAAAACAATGAAGCATCTGGATGTGGTGGTGCACTCCTGTATCTAAACACTCAGGACATAAAGTTAGGAGGAAGGTGAGTTCAAAGTCAGCCTACGCTACACAGCCAGCTATTCCTCCCCCCTCCCCCCACCTTGTGTGTGTGTGTGTGTGTGTGTGTGTGTGTGTGTGTGTGTATGTATGTATATGTGTGTTTATATGTGTATACATTATATTTTTGTGATTCTCCATCTGTATGTATATTTGTGTGATTCTTTCTCTCCAATGTATATGCTTAAACAATAAAATTGTAGCTTCAAAAGTGAAAAACAGATAATATATAGAAAACTATTTGATAAAACACAGCATTTATTTAAAGTAAAAAGACTTTTGATTAAAAAGGAGGATATTGCTTTCCATCACATAGAACGTCAACATCATCACTAAATGATGATATTACAACTCCTTTTGGGAACTTCCTATTACATTAATAAAAAGTTCTTCTAAATTTGAGAAAGGGCATTCCTGCTTGATATTTTTTTACCATGGGACTGTTTGGTTACACCTATTGAAATCTGGCTTTAAAAACACAAAATAACACTATCTCCTTCAAAGCAACTTTACCATACTACACTGTTATCAAGTCCCTTCCTATGTAAGTCCCAGCAGCATAAGGTCTCATGTCATACAGCACCAAATTCAATTTCTATTGAAAAGAATTTAAGCTTTCATTTCCACTATATGTGGAAAATTTTCTTCTTCATAAACATAGTAGAATACAGCCTTTTGTTTATTTAGACTGATTTATTGAACTGACCTAAAGTAAAATAATTTTTGTAAAGCACACTGGAGTAATTATTGTCAAATGTAAACATTGTTACCACCACACATTCAGGATTCAGAGTAGTACCATAACCCCAGCTGAGTTCCTATGGGAACCTGTTTTCAGTATCCTCTATATGTCCATCTCTTCAACCCCTAGCATTCTCTTCTACTGCTATGGCCTCCTAAGAACCCTTACAGAAATTTAGTCAATGAACTAGGAGCTGGCTCCCTGGGTAGAGAAGCTTGCCATCAAGCCTGAAAACTTGAATTCAACCCCAGAGATCCAAATGGTAGAAGGAGACAACCAACTCCAGCAAGTTGTCCTCTGATCTTGTGATTCATGACAACTGTACAAACACATGATAAATGAACAGGGAGTTAAATAAATTCACAAATAAGTACTTAAATGTAAAAACTAATTATACTCGTGTGTTAAGTCAGGGCATGGTTAACAGAAAAGAATTATCAGAAGCATAAATACATTTTAAAGGTACTATAGCATTCACAGAGTAAGAGACAAATGGTTCTGATTTTTTTGTGATTGATGTTTTGGTTTAGCTTGGCTTTTACTCTTACTGTGTCAGGAAACATGGTGATGCCTGACTTGTGTATGAATAAAACTTCAGTTGATATGGAAACAATCCACTCCCTGGAACACAGTTGTACTGGAAGGTCTTGCGGCATAAAATGCACTGCTCTTGCTATCTCTTCTAAAACATCCTTGTATAAGTTGGCAATGCGTTTTCAGTGTCCACTGTCTGACTGAAAACATAAAAGTGAATTAACTTGGCCTAACAAAAATAGGCATGTTTTCTGGAGAAAATGTCATTACTTCGTGTTCCTCAAACACCTATGCAGAAAATCATACCCCAGCATATATGCCAAAAGAGGGATGGAGGAGCTGCTGTTGAGAAACAGGCTCCAACAGAAGTTACTCTAAACTTGGATTATACAACATAAATAAATACATTTTCTGAAACAACAATAATCTGTTTTATCTTTTAAAATATTTTAGGTATGCTGTACTTCACAGTATTAGGCAAAAAGAAGCTTTTACCTCCCAAAGTTCGCTTTGTTTGAGTGGCTGGGAATTTTTGTGACTGTTGCTTGTAGATGAAAAAATGACCATGGTAGGATGTGCCAGTGTGTATGATAAGTCACACCTGCAAGTTTTCATATGCCACTCTCATTCTGGTCTTTGAGAATTAATGCCATCAATTAACTTTATCTCATTTAAAAGGTACAAGACTGTAAATGAATACAAGTTTATACCACCCCTATAAATGAGGGTGACTACAGTCAGTCTTATAACATGTTAACAAGGAGTGCAAAAAAGCAAAATTCAGTGAGTATCAGACTCTCAGAACAGTAAAATAGAAATGTTTAAGGAGTAAATTCCCCAAAGAAACAACATACATAATTAATAAGAATTCAAAATTAGAAAAAGAATTGCTTGTTATTTTGCCTGATGCTAACACCTGGACTTGCCTAAAAACCATGTTTTTTTAAGTAAAATTTATTCTTGTTTATTCATGCATTCACTCAAGCTAGTAACTGTATCACTAACATGCTAGTTATTACATGAAAAGATATAACAGTGAATATGACAAGTATAATTTGTACAAAGCAAAAACAAGAGAACGCAGAATCACACAAAAGCATGATCTCTTCAGTCTTTGTCTAATCTCTGCTTCTTTATAGTTCATTCTTCGGGTCAATCACACAATAACAAAGTCGAGTTATTACATTAAAGGAAACTTTAACATGATTCCTCAATATATTAGGAAAGCATCAGAACACTGTTGGTTAATTCATCCCTAGATATTCCATACAACAGCTGTGCAGCAGCTGGAATGCCACCTAACACAGTGAAGAATAAGGCAAACATGGTCAGCGCAGACTCACGAACGCATGCACCATTGTGAAAGCTAATGAAAGACACAAAACTGGTATTTACAGAAACCTGAAGTTTGTCCCTTCTATTCATATGAACAATATGCCTAGAAATGTCATATATAGATGCTATTAATTTTCCATGCTAGCCATGCTGCTATTGTACAGTTGATCTGAGAAATTTTCATACATAAGACTAAATATATAAACTGCTTGATTATTAAAGTTTTCGAATATATGTAAAATTACAAAATCTAAACAACTCAAATTTAATGAATCTTAATATTTTCTTCAAGACATTCATTTAAAAAGTAATTATTGTGGATAAGGAATGAGATCCATTTTATATATTCTTCTTTATTGTCTTCATTCTCCTTCTTTATCTTACCCTTTCCTAAATTATTACAACTGCTATAGTATCTGATGTTATCATTTAAACTATATATATATATGTATATATGATATGTGTAGATATACCTATATACATAAATGCATACATGCATACATTTATTGTTTTCTTTTTGAGGGATTGCACATGTAGGAAATATACTAACTACAGAGACATTTTTGCAGATTATAATTTCTGTTAATATTTAAAATGTGTTATTTGCAGAAGTAGTCATTTTTAACTTCCTTACAACATTTTAAGGTATGAAATTCCTGGCTTATCAATAACACACTGCTAGAAAGAGGCAAGGGAACTTCAGTCAAGAAAAGATTGAAGGAAATTGTGTCATAGAAAACATGTCAGGTTGAGGGGAACATTCTAGTGAAAATTGAGCAGTTGTTAAAGAAAACAGAAGGGACTGTGGAAGCAGCAACTCTGAGCGTGAAAATAAGAAGGCGTCTAATCGAGCATGGAGGCAAGAGGATGGAGAACCAGCGTGAGGACAAGAGTGTGTAAGTGCAGGCAATTGAGGACAACGGGGTTTTTAGTGAAGGTGATCTCTTCTGATCACTTCAAATTTTAAAGTAAAGAGAGAAACAGAACTCCTGCTGTTTCTGTTTCTGAGGAGTTGTAGACATTACACCATCTAAGCACCTCTAAACCACCAGACACTGTGAGTAGAATAAACATAGAAAGGAGCTTCTGCCATAGAGGTAAAGAGGAAATTCAGGACTCAGTGGTAATGGGATGGTTTACTGTGGGCATACATGTTTGCCTCACATACCCCAGATGGGAGCAGAACAAGTAGATTTTGGCGAATGTCACAAACAGAGCAACCACAAATACCTATTCTTCCTAGTTTGCCTTCTGTTGTCATGACAAAGCACACTGACCAAAACCAAATTGGGAAGGCTGGGGCTTGTATCATCCATCTTATACTTCCAGATTTTAACAGTCTATCTTTGAAGAAAGTCAAGCAAGAACTCAAGGAGGAACCTGGAAGCAGGAACCGTGGTGCAACACTGATGACTGGCTTGCTATACAGCTTCGTGAGTGAGATTTCTTGTAGAGCCCAGGCCTTCCTACCTAGGGATGATGCCACCCACAGTTGGCTGAGCCCTCCCACATCAATCGTAAGGAAGATGATTTCTCACAGATATAACTGTGAAGTAATACTTCAGCTGAAGTTCCCAGTTAGGTTACTTAATGTTGTGTCAAGTTGACATTAAAAAGAAGTAGAAAATTAGTCAAAAAAAGGAAAATTAATCAAAAGGAGCCTGCTACCAAGACAAAACAGCAATTCCAGATCAACCAAAATCAGAGAAAAACTACAGTCCCTTCACATACTTATATGGACAAAAGATGAGCAAAAAAACATCAGACATATAAACTTTACAGACCACAGCAACCTTTTAATTTCAGAGAATGTCAAAATAGGCCAAGTGTGGAGTTAAGACTTTCATCTAGCTCCACTATCCACTATCTCTTGTGTCAGTAGAAAAGGGAGCCTGAACTTTCACCTTGACATAAGGTGAAGTGGTATAAACTGTCTTCCCAGCCAGTCCTAGAGGGGAGGTCAAGTGGGAACATGAACCCTATCCTATCCCCAGTAGAAGTGAGCTGCCCCCATGACGCAGTCAATGGAGGTCCAATGACAAACCCTGAAATCTGCTTCTGCAGGTGTTCCATCTTCCTAACTCAGTCTCTGCGTGATATAGACCCCTCAATGTCAACCCATTGTTTGAAGCAAAGCCTTTCTTTAATGTCAAA
>CABHPR010155476.1:29860-49923 GCA_902168415.1 Peromyscus melanophrys | reverse complement strand
TGGTAAGATCAGAAGTTCAAGGTCATACTTGAGTTTGAGGCTAGCCTAGGCTACATGAAACACGGTCTCAGTGAAGTAAACATCCTTGTAGTGATTCTAGTAGCTAATCTGCATGTATATGGGAGGCAGACAGGAAGATTGGGTGGCCTTTCATGGTCTTACAGTCATCTCTGCTTGACTATATATGTTCTCTGTCCATCTGTGTCCATTTGAGTGTAAACAGATCTATTCACCTCCTCCTGGTTTATGCATCCAACAGCCAGAGCAGCCCCTTAAAACTCCAACACATTTAGGAGCCAGAGGGTTCAGGGGCTGTGGAGAGGGAGGAGATATCTGATACACTTTGAGCATTCTGTAAAAAAAAAAAAAAAAAGGATGATTTAAACCCCACAATTTAGTATAAAGAAAACTCCTTTTGTAATGTCTTGCTTTGTGTTTAATCTTTCTTTTCTGTTAGGATCTTATTTGTACCTCCAGGCTATTCTAGAACTCATTGTATAGGCCAGACTGATTTCAAACTCATAACAGTTCTCCTGCTTCTGTTTCCTGACTGTTGACATATACCTGTTTAATGGTAATTCTAAATGTAACTTTTTCTTCATGCATATCTACTTTAAAAAGAGAAGTGAGCTGTCTCTGCAAGCACACAGGTCTCTAGAAAAAGGAAACTAGGCAGAGAGAAAGGAGAGGTAGAGACTACTCATAGGATTGGACAATGCACCTGGCTGCAAGCTTCCTGATAAACAGCATAAAGCAAAGAGATGGTGCTCTGGGGACTTTCATTTCCTCTCGAGTAATACCTTTTCAAGGTCCTTAGAGTGCTGGATGTCAAGAAAGGACTAGGTGTGCCCGGAAGGGAAAGCCATGTAGGTGGAGTCAAATAATAGTGGTCCAGAAGAGGTTACAGTTTTGGTTGATGAAGAACTCGACAATGCATTCACATCCATTCGCTTAAGAAACATTACTAAGTTCACACTGTGAACAAGAACTATTCTAGATATTTAGCATTCATAAGTGACATTTACAAAGCTGGTTTCTGGGGGCTGGAGAGGTGCCTCAGTGGTTAGGAGTGCATATTGCCCTTGTAGATGATCCAAGTTCGGTTCCCATCACCCATGTCTGAAGGCTAACAACTGCCCATACCTCTAGCTCCCGGGAATGGGCTCCCTTTCTGGCTAGCCTCTGCAGGTACCTATCAGTGCAAACCCACATTCAGACCCACACATGTACACATAATTAAAAATAATAAAAATAAAGACCATTAAAAATACCTTGATCCTACTTTCTTTTTAGCTGAAGAGAGGAACTTTGCAACCCATATGCTGAAGAAGCTCATGCTGTTACAAGGGTGACAGCATGTGCTGCAGAATGATAGAAAACATAAAGCAGAAGCAAGAGAGTCAGGCATGATATAAACATGGTGCTGGTGCTTTGCTGTCATCTTCGATGGCTCTGAGAAACAAATGAAACCATGCCGGTGAAAGCTGCACAAACCGTTATATAGGAACAATTAGACCCAGTAACTGTGAGGGTTGTTTGGAGAAGCCTCACCCCACAGACACACATGCCCATATTAATATTTAGCTTTGGGGATTTCCCAGAAGACTAATCTCTTCTGCTATTTTTCTGACTAAATACCAACTGCTATTAGGGGAATGCCCTTGGTTCTTAGCCAATAGCAATTAGGAGATGACATTTTGGGAACAGATATAGGACCCCTGTCTCTTGGCTGGTTCTCTCTCCTGTCCACGTTATTGATAACAGTGCTGGGACCACAACAGCCAGAAAGCCAATTAGAGACTCGTTGTTGTCATTAGAAGCTGACTCTTCCATCCACCTTCACTCGCTGATGGCTGAACAGGAAACAGGCATACTGCTCCTTTCCTCTTTCAGAACAGACGGCATAGTGGTTGGACACCTAAACTGACGAATGCAGGCTGCACTGTAGCTGACACTGTTGAGCACAAGATACATGACATGACTGAGAAGTCCCCATCAGAGTCCACCAAACCACCGCTTTGTGCTGAGGTTGCTTCTGAATTCATTGTGTTCTTTATGGAGCTGCATGTGCCCAGTCTGAAGCATTCAGTGCTGGCAGGGTGCAAGGTGGTGGCTCCTACAGCTATTCCTGGTAGACCTTGGGTGGAATTCTTAAATGAGAAAAGGAATTAAGGATGGTCTTTAGGTTTTGTGCTGACCATTAAAGGGGAGTGTGCTGGATACTTTTGTGTCAACTTGATACAAGTTAAAGACATGTAAGAAGAAGGGACCTCAATTAAGAAAATGCCTTTATAAGATCAGGCTATAGGCAAGCCTATAGGGCATTTTCTTAATTAGTGATTGATGGGAGAAGGCCCAACCTTTTGTAGGTGGTTCCGTCCCTGGGCTGGTGGTCCTGGGTCCTATAAAAAAATAACAGGCTGAGCAAGCCATGGGAAGCAAGCCAGTAAGCAGCATGCCTCCATGGCCTCTGCATCAGCTCCTGACTCCAGGTTCTTGCCCTGTGTGGGTTTCTATCCTGACTTCCTTCAATGATCCAGAAGTGTAAGACAAATAAACTTTTTCCTCTCCAACTTGCTTTTTGGTCATGGTGTTTTGTTGAAGCAATAGAAACCAAGTCAGGAGGGCAGTGGGTCTAATGCTCAGAGGCTGGAAGCATATATTTCTCTTGCAGAGGACTCAAGTTTGGTTTTGAGTATCCATGTCTCTAGCTCAGGGCTGCCTGTAACTATGGCTCCAGGGTATCCTACCTTTCTTCTAGCATGCACATACAAACACATAAATAAATATGAAAATAATTCCTTAAAAATTAAAAAGGGGGAGCTGGAGAGATAGCTCAGTGGTTAAGAACATTAGCTGCTCTTCCAGAGGACCTGGGTTCAATTACCAGCACCCACATGTCAACTGTCTGTAACTCCAGTTCCAGGAAGATCTGAAAACCCTCACATAGACATACGTGTAGATAAAACACCCACCAGTGCTCATAAAATAAAGAAATTATTTAAAATTAAATAGCCAGACAGTGGTGGTGCACATCTTTAATCCCAGCACTAGGGAGGCAGAGGCAGGCGGATCTCTGTGAGTTCGAGGCCAGCCTGATCTATAGAGTGAGTTCTAGGGTAACCAGAGCTACACAGAGAAACTGTCTCAAAAAAAAAAATCAAAAACAAAAAAGAAAAACAAAAAATTAAAAAAGGGAGGTTGTTCTCAACAGGACTAAGGAGGACTTACAAAGAAATAAACAATTCTCTTGGGGATGCTAAGTTTTAGGTAGCTATTAGCTTCCCAAGAAGAGACGTTGAGAAGGGAGGGAGATATGAGTCTAGCTTTGGGAGAGAGTTCTGGACTTCAGATCCAAATTTAAGTTTTGGTACGTGTAGTATATGTGGTATGATATGTCGCACACATATGCACTCATGTCTCACACACACATTATTGTCTTAGTCAGGTGAGAACTTCAAGGTTGAGAAGTGGTAGGTGGGAGCTTGAGGCTTGAGTGTTTCAACACCAAGAGGGGAAAGAGGCAGGAAGAGGAACAGCAGAGGAGGGGAAGTAGGGAGTGCTGACGACGTCATTCTGTTTGCCATGGTGAAATAAGAGGGAAGAGAAAAGGTGTAGTCTCCTAGAAGAAAAATAGAATGCATGTCAGAGTGATGGCGTGGACACAGCTGGAGGGCTGTGGAGGATGAAGAATCAGGATTGGGCCTTGTCTTCAGCACCATTGTCTGCCATTGTTGCCATCATGTGGTCACAGAACCTGTAGAAAGAGGCTAGAGATGACATCTTCCATGAGCTGTGATTGCAAAAGGCAGTTAAGAAACATAACAACACTCATGACATTAAAGTATGTCACCAAAGACAAGTTAGATAGCTCATGGGGTAAAGGTGTTTGCACCTAAGCCTGATGGCCTAGTTCGATCCCTGAAGACCACCTGGAGGAAGGAGAGAACAGACTCCTGATTGCTGTCCTCTGACCTCCACACGCATGCTGAGGCATGCTCACTTCCTCAGGTAATTAAGAATAATGCAAATAATTTAAAATTCTATAGTTCACTGTAGGATTTTCCATTCTGCAGGACAGCAACCCCAATTACTTATAGAACCTTGTGAGAGGGAGCTGTTGCCCTGATTGTATTGGTGAGGTAAAAATTTCAGAGATTGGGAAGTTGTTCAGGGTCACACTACGGAGCAGGGATTCAAACCAAGAACCCTTTGCCTCCTCTATCCACTTATTTGTATGATGGGTCTTAATGTTTGCCTTCTCATCACTGACATCCTGCCAGAGCTCTTGGGAAAGGGGGAGGTGAGAGAAAAGAAGATTCAGATACTTTCTTATTTATTTTTGGGTTATCTTGCACAAAATAATTCAATGGGAAAAGCAAAATGAGCTCAATACCATATTGTGTCTGAATTATTGACAACTATTCTTATTCTAACCAGGAGAAAACATGAGAGAAATCAAGCCCCACTCCTGCTCTATCTTCTCTATTATTAAGTGAAAGCCTTGCAATTCTGGGCCTATTATTTTACACTATAAACTGATGAAGAAATAGAAAATTGTGAGAGAACAGGTGACAAATTACAATCTGATGGGCCAACATGAACCTATAAAAATGTTATCAAGATGATATTAAACAGTCTATTCCTCACTTAGCATCCAGGCAGGAAATTGGACCTATTCTTGCTGGGATATCTCATACTTGGATATTTTTTCATTTAGATAATGCTATTTAAAATTTAACTTGATTACTGGTAATTTGTCTCTCAAAAAGATGTTTCTGAGCACTCAGCTCAGAATATCCTTTGCTTAGTTTTCAGGGAAGGGCTTAAAACTTTCTGGAATTTCTGGAACTTTCTGCTTTGTTCTTTCACCTGCTTTAAAGATGCTTTTAAAACGAGCTGAGAATAAGTGATGGTTGAGTGTCCAGTCCTGAACAGGATTCTCCCTCCCTCCAAGGCTCCAGAAATATTTCAGAAGAAGGGGGAGGAAGTGTACAAGTATGTCTAAGTCAGAGGGTTGGGAGAGTTGCTGTGGAACCCTGTCTTCTGAACATGACACAGCTGCCGCACTCATGAACTCACAGCAGCTCTGGTGAGAGCACAAGATCAAGCCAGTCCACATTCTAGCATAGATGGGTCATGAGAACTCACCCTTATCTGAGAAGCTATTGCCAGCTAATGGTTTCTTGTGGAGAGTGTAGTCATTTTTCTTTAGGGGTAAGACATCCATGATTCAACAAATAACCCACATTTAGGCATGGGTAAAAAAAACCCTACTACACTTGATGAGTTATTTAGAAATTCCAAAGAAATAAAAAAATTCATGGTTGCACATTTTGTTCTGTGGCAGTTAGATGTGAAGTACAATTAGGTTGAAAGTATCACCCAGGGCATGAAGTGTGGTTTCGGGATCATTGCCACATCTCTGGAACTCAGTACAGCACTTGTCACACAGAAGGGGCTCAGCTCACATTTGTTGACTGACTGTTTTGTTTGTTTAATAAAACCTGCAGTTGGCATCTTATCCAGCCCAGAATAATCGCTAAATTGTTATCTGTTCTACTGAATATTCAGCATGTGGGGGAGCACCAAATCCATGCACAGAAGAGCCCAGTACAGTCTTACCCTGGACCTCTTCTCACAGGTCTTATGGAGGCAACTCTTGTCTTCAAATAGACACTTTTCTCTTGAAATGAGGATACCTATTTGTTGTGGGATATGATTTTAACTGGGCAAAGATGTGTTACATTTGTTTATGCTGCCTTTGTTAATGATGTAAAGAGGTGTTACTTTTGTTTATGCTGCATTTGTTTAATTATGAAAAGATGTGTTGTATGTGTTTCACCTTGCCTGCCTAAGGCACCTGATTGGTCTAATAAAGATCTGGATGACCAATAGCCAGGCAGAGAATGGATAGGTAGGGCTGGTGGGCAGAGAGAGCAAGTAGGAGGAGAAATCTAGGCTCAGGAGAGAGAGGAATGAAAAGAACGAGGAGAAAATTCTGGGGCCAGAAACCAGGCAGCCACCAGCCAGCCAGATATAGACAGCAGGAAAGTAAGATATACAGAAGGCGGTGGTGGCGCACACCTTTAATCCCAGCACTCGGGAGGCAGAGACAGGTGGATCTCTGTGAGTTCGAGGCCAGCCTGGGCTACCAAGTGAGTTCCAGGAAAAGGTGCAAAGCTACACAGAGAAACCCTGTCTCGAAAAACCAAAAAAACAAAACAAAACAAAACAAAAAAGATATACAGAAGGAAAGAAAGAAAAAAAGCCCTGAGCCAAAATGTAGAGAAAGAAGAACAGATTAAAATAAGAGCTAAGATAAGGCCAAGAGTTCATAACTAGAAAGAAGTCTCTATGTCATGATTTGGGAGCTGGTGGTGAAAAAGAAAAAGAAGGAAGGAAGGAAGGAAGGAAGGAAGGAAGGAAGGAAGGAAGGCAGGCTGGGACACCTATTTCTGACTAAAAGTAAGAGTAGAGGTCATGACATTTAGGGCATATTTGCTTTGTGGGAGGACATTAATTGTCAACATGATCACAAAGTTACATGTGGGGCAAAAGTAGTTTTCAAGTGAAAAACTCTGTCTTGTGAAAAGAACACCTTGGACTCTGTCTGAATTTGAAGCTTGGGTCATGCTTACAAAGCTCAAGGAGAAGGGCAAGAGGAATAAGGACAACTCTTCTTCGGGCTGGGAAGAAGCTTGAGGGCCTAAGTGTGAACCCTTAGAGTCATGTGAAATACAGGTAGTCATGGTGGTGCAACTTTGGGCAGTGTGCAGAGACACATGCATCTCTGGAACTCAATGGCCAGCCCAATCAATGAGCTGCAGGTTCAAGTGAGAGACTTTGTCTCAAAAAATAAGAGTAGTAGAGCAAAGGTGGAGGTTAGCCCCTGGCTCCTCATACGTGTGCACACACATGCCCATGCATCTGCATGCATGTTAACATGTAAACACGTATATACTACACATATGAAATTAAATTTTTATGTATAATTTTATTTATTTATTTTACATCCTTGCCACAATTTGTTCCCCCTCCTTCTGGCCAAGTAGCCCCCCACCTCCCCTCTGCTCCCACCCCCAGTCCACTCCTCTTCTGTTTCTCTTTAGGAAAGGGCAGGTCTCCCATGAATATCAACAACACATAGTCTATCAAGTTATAGCAAGATTAAGCACCTCACCACATATTAAGGCTGGGTAAGGCAACCCAGTATGAGGAATAGGATCCCAAAAGTCAGTAAAAGAGCCAGAGGCAGCCCCTGTTCCCACTGTTAGGAGTTCCACAAGAGGACCAAGCTACACAACTGTAATGTATATGCAGAGGGCAAAGTGCCTAGGTCAGTCCCATGCAGGCTCTCTGGTTTGTCAGTTCAGTCTCTGTGAGCCCCTATGAGCCCAGGTTAACTGATTCTGTGAGTTTTCCTGTGGTGTCCTTGAGCCCTCTGGCTCCTACAATCCTTTCTCCCCTTCTTCTGCAGGATTTCCCGAGCTCCAGGACCCACAGGCTGAATGATCCAGAGACCTAGGATAGAATAAGCACAACTGGAGGGGAAAAAGTCAATGTAATGATGTAGGTAGTCCTCATCTTTCCTTCTCCATTCCATTTTGTCTTTTCTCCTTAGATGCCATAACACTTGGATGACTGGGGTTCTCTTCTTACCATCCTGAGGCTATCAGCTATATTCATAGATTGGTACCCAGCCTAGTTGTCATCAGAGAGGCTTCATCCAGTAACTGATAGAAATAGATGCAGACCCACAGCCAAATATTAAGTGAAATTAAATTTTTAAAAAGTGGTGAGGGGCTTTTGAGGCCATGCTTCTATCTGAGAAGCTATTGACAGTTGATGGTTGCTAGGGAAGAGTCTGTTTTATCCAGGGCTGTGGTCCCTGGTGTGTGGGATAGGTGATGGATCCAGGAGGTGTTAGGATGAGGACTGTGGTAAATGAATGAGCAAAACATATTGTATGAATCTATCAAATTTTCTCAGAATCAATTAAAATGTTATACTAAAAATTTGAAAAGATAACCTTTGATTATGGATAAATGCTTTTACCTTTGTTTTGAGATTACAAATAAATACATCATTTCCCCCCAAAAATTCTACCAGGGAATAAACACATCATTTCTCCCCTTTCCTCTCTCCAAATCCTCCCATATACCTCTCCTTGCTCTCTTTCAAATTCATGCCTTCCTTTTTACATTACTTGTTGTTATATGCAAATATTCATAAGTTTATTCATGTATATTTCTGAATAAAACCTGTTCAGTCTGTATAAGTTACTTGTATGTATGTTTTCATGGCTGACTATTTGGTATTGGATAACCAATTGGCGTGCCCTTCCCTGGGGAAGACTATTTCTCTAGCTCTCAGCATCCTTAGTTGCCTGTAGTTCTTTGTGAAGGGTTCAGGCCTTGTGGGCTTTGCCCATGTACTTCAGCATGTTTATTGTTGCTGTCCTTGTTCACCTCATGTTTAGACTGTTGATGAGGTATTACGAGTGTAGCTTCTGACCTTATTAGGAGACACAATCTCACAGCAATCTCCCTGATCTCCCATCTCTCATGGTATTTCCTCCCGCTCTTCTGCAGTGTTCCCTGAGCCTTAGAGGTGGGAGTGATTTTATAGATGTACCCATTGGGACTGGGCTCCACAACTCTGCATATTGAGTGGTTGTCGTTTTCTGTAATGGTCTCCATCTGTTGCAAAGAGAAGTTTCCTTGATGAGGGGTGAGAGCTATGCTTATCTGTGTTTGTAAGGATGAATATTTAGAATATAGTTAGGGATTATGCTAGAAAACCCTTTCTTTTTATCAAAACGTATTTGCTGTGTGCCATGTTCTTTACCTCCTGCTGGAGCTCCAGTGAGGACCAGAGACAGTACCAGACCCCTTAAGACACAAAGTGATCCTGTCATGCAAAGCAGACTGCAAAAGCCGCAGGGACAAGGCAGGTTTCAAAGAAAGTGAATCAGGTTTGTCGATGAGTCATACATGAGAGTACAGCTTAAAGGGTGCTGCAGAGAAAATTAGCATTTGCAAATAGCAGAGAGGAAACAAGTTGCACATTGGATGCCTCATTTGGAAAGGTGCTAACCAAACATAAAACTATGGAAAAGTCAGGAGAGTCAGGGACATTTCAAGGGACTCTAAACAAATTGATGACAGACAGATAACATGACATAAAATGAGTAAATATAAATATTAAGGGAGTAGGTACTCAGGGATTAAGAAAGAAAGCAAATGCTTAGGGTGTGTTTAAAGAGATCAGATACAGAGCCCAACTCAAGGCAAACAGACGTGATGTAAGAGGTTAAATCAACTGGAGAAAGAACTTCACCTGAAAAATGCAACAGTAAGGATTGGAAAGCAGGTACTGGGGTAAGATACATCATAAAATACAAGGATCATTTAATACTGATAAACAATACAGCCTACAATAAAAAATAAGAGCCAAGATTAATTATGCGCCAAATAATACATCTTTGATCATAAAGCACCCAACAGATAGTTTAAAGCAAGCAGGGCCTGTGAGATGCTTAATGGCTAAACATGCTTGCCATCTGCCAATGCAAGCCTGGTGATGAGTTTGATTCCTACAACCCATGTGGAGGTAGAAGGACAGAACCAACTCCAGAAGCTTGGGCTCGGACCTCCATATGTGTGCTGTAGTGTGCACACCCATACACATCATGTGCCACACAAAGCAATAAGTTTTTAAAAGATCCTAAAATTTGCTTAGTTGATGTTTATTTATTTTTATTTTTGTAACTGGAGTGATGCTATTAGCAACCCTGAAATCCAGAATAGAGAGATTTTTTTGTTTGGGGATGAAGGTTTCAGTTTATAGTTAACACATCTTAAAATTCTAAAAATGTGTCTAATGAACTCATAGATCTTGAAAGGCAAAGTCGATGCAGTAGTACTACGGTGAAAATAAAAAGCTCTGGTGGGAGAAGAGGGAATGGCTGGTTATTCAACCCTAGCCTGCATCAAGGGCTCGCTTCTGCCTTTCACAAGATGACTTACTGCATGTAAGACGCACAGCATCTGTTAACATTTACCATTGTTAACTGAACACCTAACAAGTCGAGTTCCAGTATTTATGAGATAAACGAGACGCAGTGAGTCCCTCGAAAGCCATTGGTGTAGGAACTATTAATGTCATTTATCAGGAAAGGTAGTAGAGACTAGGAGGGAGGGGTATGCTTAGTGTCTCACAACTGTAAATATCACCACGGGATGTTAAAATCACATACATGTGTATCCAAAACCACTAGGACCTTTTTCTTTCTTTCTTGTCCTTCTTTTCCCTCCCACCTCCCCTTTCTCTGTGTGTGTATGTGCGTGTGTGTGTGTGTGTGTGTATGTATGTGTGTGTGTATGTGCACATATGTGTGTGTATGTATGTGTGTCTGCATGTGTGTGCATGTGTGTGTGTGTGTGTGTGTGTGTGTGTGTACCAGAAGCTGACTCTAAGGCCTCCCATGTGCCAGGAAAATGCTTTGTCATTGAGCTACATCCACAGTCTTTTAAATCCACTTTTTATTTTAAGACAAAGATTCACTAAATTACCTAGGCTGGCCTTGAACTTGTAGGATGGCTTGGAATTTGCAATCTTCTGCCTCAACTTCCCAAGTGTCTGGAATAATAGACCTATGCCACAAAGCCTGACTTTCTTTGTGAATGTGTTTAAGTATGTTTGGTTTCACTGGTATGTATGCATGCATACCTGGAGAGGCTGGAAGTCAATGTTGGATGATTTCCATACACACTGTACATCTTCTTTTTTTGAGATAGTTTCTCATTGAACCCAAACATTGCTGATTTGGTTAGACTTTCTGGCCAGTGAGCCCCAGGGATCCTCCTATCTCTGCTATCCCAGCACTGGAATTTCAGGAAGGCACTACTTTGCTTGACTTTAATTTTTGTTTTTAATGTGGGTTCTGGGAATCAAATTTTCCAAACTGACCCATCTCGCAGCCCCTGGCTTAGTTTTCTTAACACTCCATCTTACCCTATCAACCCTGCCTTCAGAAAGTAGGCACTGAAAATGCTGCCCAAGGCACAGAAAAATACTAAGGGCAGCTAACCTGGATCCTTCTGAGCATGCCTGCTTTTAGTTTTTACTTTTTGATAGGATTTCGAGTGCCAGCTGGCTTTGGACTTCCTATGCAGTTGAGGATGACTTTGAACTATGACCCTCACTCCTTTACTGCGATAACAGAAGTGCACCACCCCATCTGCTTATCCAGTGCTGGAACCTGATCCTAGGGCTTCCTGCATGCTAGGCGTATGCCCTACCGACTTAGCCACATCCTCAGCCCTGTGCTTACAATTTTTTAATGATTTTGCATAAACACTGATCATGTTGTCACAAATCAAGCTGCACCTCTAATGAGCACATACAGCTAGACATTGTGATCTTGACAAATCTGTTTGCAACTGGAGTTGGAAATCCCTGCCCCATCTTTTTCAGCCTCCTTTGTCATGTGAGAATCGTGAGCTAATGAGAGCAGAAAGCCTGGACCACATTGGCATCCTGGGGCCTGTTCAAGGACCCCATGTCCTTAGGTAAGTGATGGACAGGAAACAGCAGTGTTTCTTTTCTTGTTCCCAGGAAGCTGAGGTCTGCAGAAAGCACATCTCTGAATGATTTCCTCATGGAAAGGGAACAATGCTTCTGGAGCATGAAGAACAGAGAGGTCAGGTCTTTAGGAAAAGGAGCTTCCAGGTAATTTAATCTCTTCAAGCAAAGGTTAATATTTACATTGTCATGTTAACATCATGCTTTTTCTTTCTCTGAGACATGAGACTGAAGGCACAAATATTTCAAACAGATGTTCCTTCAAGGGAAAAGAGGTCTATCACAGTATTCTTTTCGAGACATTGTCTCATGTAACCCAAGTTGACTTCGCATTTACTATGTAGCCAGAGTGATTTTGAGTTTCTGATCTTCCTGCCTCCTGTTCTCGAGTGCTGTGATTATAGGTATGCAAGGCTATACCTGGTGTATGTGGTGCTGTGGATGGAACCCAGGGTTTTATGCATGTAAGGCAAGCACTCTGCCAACTGGGCCACACACCCAGCTTTTCTATGGAGGAAAGTATATCTAGCCTCTATTCTGACCTTCTGAGACCAAGACTCATTACACTGTTTTATTGGGTAATCTTGAGAATGTTAGTTATCAGGACTCCCAACGCTCTCCATTTAAAAGTGAGGAATGTCCTCTTACTTCCTGAGTGAATTATCTAGGAACCCCACTGAAGCCATCTACTTCCTGACACATGTAGGGACTGTATTAGTAGTTTCTGTCAAGCATATTTAGGATTGTTACAGACAGAAGTAGATCCACTCTTCAGAGAAGTCCCAGTGCTGTTAATATAACCCACAATGTGTTTGCAAGCACTCTATTTCCTGTAGTGCCTTGCATCCATTGTGAAATGTGCATCATGGTGGTGATGTACAACAGACCAGATAGTCTGGGTATAAATCTTGACATTGCCACAATCTGGTGTCATGACCTTGAAAAATCTCTTTACCGTCTTAATACCACAATATCTTCTTTTTCCCTGAATACTCTGGTCTTGGTAAGTACCCCACAGGGTTTTTTGCATTCTTCTGTGAGTTGATGTACGAATAATACTTAGTATCTGGCAAGCCCAATGTGCTTGTAGAATCTCAATGATTATTATTTATGGACCTATGATTGTCCTGCCATAGGATGAAATACAGAATGCATGTGACATTATTCTCACTGGAAGGGAGAAGAAACCGAGTCAGGGAATAATCAACAAGCATGGTCAAAAACACAGAGCTGGTTTGCAGCTAGGTCATGTCACGTCTGCAGCCTCCACAGTGCCAAAGCAATGATATGACCCAGGAAATGCCCCAGCTGCTCAAGCTGCAGCCAGGAGTTATTTCAAAGGCAGTTTTTCCACATAGTTCCCCCCTACCCAGGCCCCCACACTACTGCTGCAGCAGATCATGCTGTGGGCTATGCATCTTCTTCGACATGCTCTGCTCTTGAAGAAACACTCCCAATTACTGGGCCTGTGTTCTCCGTGATTGCAATGTGTCATGACATTTCCAAGATGTAAGTTTCTTCGAAAAACGCATTAGCACCAGGCGAGTGAAGCGGCTCATTTTTCAAACTTGGAAACTGTCGTTGGCGCAGCTCAGTGCTGGTGAAGCCTGAACACACTGTTTAGTGAGTTCCGTCAGGCGACCAGAATTTGCCCCCATGGGCATGGTCAGCTGCTCTCGCTTGGCTGAGAACATGTAAACGTGTCTGCACTCCCACCCACCGGCTGACTCTGTCCTGCACAGGATTTACACTAGGTACGTGGGCACGGTCAGATTTCCCATACTTCAGTTCTCACCTAGAGTTCTAAAGTCCTCCTCTAGTCTAGAACCACAGGACAACCTGCTTGCAGACTGTGCCTTGCTCCTGACCACCACCGTGTAAGTATTAAAATCTTTCACATTTACCACCTGTGACAGACAGTCATCACTTATAAACAAAACAAAGAGCTGATTTCTATAGCAGAGAACCACTGAAAGGCTTAAAGTCACCACTGGGAAACAATGCAGCCTGACTGAGTGTAGCGCTGACCTCATGCTTGATAAAACTCTTCTCTGAGAAGAGTCTCCTGCTGGGTCCTTTCACTGGCTCAGGTCCTGGGCTGAGGAGCCCTATTGGTTAACCTTTGATCACATGTCTCACGCAACTGCAAGGGAGGCTGGGAAACATCAGAACCTGTATGCGTTTCCTACAGCTGCTGTAATTGTTATGTTATATTATGCGGGGACGTGGGAGGTATCCAGCACGTGCAGGGAAACATGCTGGCATGCTGGGTAGATGCAGTGGCGGGCTGGTAGGCGACCCACTCCATGCGGGCATGGTGTTGGGGCAGCGGGTGGACACGCTACATCCCCGTGGAAATGGTTTATTATAATAGAGAGATGGAGAGAAGATAGGAAAGAGGGAGAGGAGAGAAAAAGAGAAGGAAAGAGAGGGGTCGAGGGGTGCATACCTCGTGGGAGGAGAGCGACAGCGAGGGCGAGAGCATTTTTCCTTAAGAGGCTTCTACCTCAGGATGCAGGGCAGCCCCAAGGGTCAGGATTTCAAGGGGCAGATCAGAATGTTAAGAATAACGTTTCGTGGATTTGGAAGGTAAAGCATGGTGCTAGCATGGCCACAGTCCCTCTGAAGTCACCAGGGAAGGGGCTTCCCAGACTTTCCTCTAAGTTTCCGGAAATCTCAAGCTTTCCTTGGTCAGTGCATGGCTGGTCTTTCTCTGTGTTTCTTCACGTCATCTTCCCTTGGAAAGTGTTTCTCTCGCTAATTTTCTCAGTTTCATAGAGGCACCAGTGATACAGGATCAGAGGCCACCATGGTGACATTATCATAGCTCAACTGTGTCTGAGTTAAATTATTTCCAAGCAATAATTTAACTCATAGCACTGATCTTTCAGTTAAATTGGTAAGCAGTCTATGAAGTCTAGCAACACTGACTCAGAATTGAATCCTTTCTACACACAAAGGAACATAGATGCAGGCAGCTAAAGCATTCGTGACCCACACTTGTGAACATAATTATATCATCCTCCTAAGTACCAGCACTCCCAGACTAGCTGCTTTCTGACCTATTACTGTGAACTGAATATATTTCTGAACTATTTTTGTAACAAGTGAATCCATAAGAGGAAATTTATAACTTTAAGCAAACACATGCTCTGCTACAATCCATGCCAGGCATTGACATCCTGGATGTCACAGTTCATGGTCCATCTTGTCCTCAGGTCTGTGGAAAAAGGCTCCGGGAGGATAATGATTTGCTGGTGGGAGCAGACCTGCGTGAGAATTCACTGCTGGGCTCCTATGACTAAGATGCTGAGTCCCATGATTATTTACAGCATGTCGTGTTTCACACCTTCTACATCTTTGGGCTGTAAGAATTATCTAGTCTAACTAGCTCCCTCAACTATTCAAGATAACTCTGGCTACTCCCTTACCCTCTCTGATTCTGGCTTCAAGTCCTACCTCCAATGAATCTAGTGCTGAAAAGCAGCAAACTAGATTAGGAGCAGGCACAACTTTCTGTGTCATCCATGGAAAAATCACCTTTGATATTCATTCTTAGTAATATGCACATTCCCATGTGCTTTGCAAGCTCAGCCTCGGTTGCTTAGGTTGGGCCAAAGACAACATCAAACTTCTCTAAGATAAAAAATCTAGGATATTTACCTAGTTCTGGCAAAGACATTCTCCACCAGCCTCCCCTCGGAAAGGTAAGTTTTCTAGCATCTATTCTCCAAGAACACAGGGCCACGTCCTTTTAGAAGCTTACAGAGTGGATGGGTCAAGGAAAAAGAATCATATCACAACTGGTCACAGATTTGATGGCAGTGAAGACTGAAAGCTAGGAGGCTATGTGCAGAGGAGCCGATTCTAAATGTAGATTGATAAGAACGCAATGAGGAGGAGGGGGAAACGAAGAGGCCCTGAGTTCAGAGCCTAACACCACATAAGCTGAACACAGTGACACATGCCTATAACCGCGGTAGTAGAGGTAGAGGCAGGGTGATCAGGAGTTCAAGATCATCCTTGGATACTAGTGAGTTTGAGGCCAGCCTGGGCTAGAAACCCTGTGTCAAAATCCAGTGACTGACTGACTGACGAATGAATGAATAAATGAATGAAAAGGGACTTCCATGTCTCCCTGTCTAAAGTCTGAGGCAAGGGAAAACATCCAGGGGAGAGACTTTTTTAAAAATCAAGAATCTACTCTGACAACATCCAAGTTCACACAGATGCCTCTGTTTGAGGTATTCCTATAGATCTTATGTTTAATGTTAGTAATTAGTAAATGATTTTAAATTGTGTATCCATCAAATTAATAAGGCCTACAGTATTTAGGGCATTTAATTTGCTAAAATCACTGACATCTGTGTCTATTAAAAATGACAGGTGATTAGGATATCCAAAGTTTGTTGAAATCTGCTAGCTAACAAGGTAGAATTAAAATTTACATCTTGTTCCAACATGATGAAGATAATTAAAAAGTGATAAAACCCTTTGATTAACCCTCATCTCCTCTTGCATAGCATTTTATTATGCAAATGAAACCTTCAACACTGTAAACTTAACACCAGTTAAGAATGTGAATGCGTTCTCATTTTCCAGGTACGAAGATATATGTGTATGCATCAAATACACAGTGGAAGTAGAACTCAGGGATGTGTGTCACATGGGGCAAAGTTATGGCACCAGTAGCTCCAGGCTTCAGTGCTGATCTTCCCTGCCATGCCTGATAACTTTCTTAGTAGTTTGTGCTTTGCTATTTCTGATCTGGCCCTCTGCTGTGGGATAATGCTTTTGTACACTGGTTTAATAAAATACTGATTGGCCAGTAGTCAGGCAGGAAGCATAGGTGGGATAAGCAGACAAGGAGAATTCTGGGAAGAGGAAGGCTGAGTGAGTAGATGCCAGCCCACCATCCAGGGAGCAGCATGTGATGGCACACAGGTAAAGCCATGGAACACGTGACGACATATAAATTAACAGAAATGGGCTGAGTTTAATTGTAAGAGCTAGTAAGTAGTTAGCCTGAGCTAATAATGGACGAGCAGTTTTAATTAATATAAGCCTCTGTGTGTTTACTTGGGACTGAGCGTCTGTAGACCAGGTGGGACACAGGAAGACTTCCAGCTACAGCCCTCCATATCATACATTGGGAAGGTGCAGAGTCAAGAGTGACTGCATTATCCCTCTGGGTTCATTGTAGTTCTGACATTGCTTTCTGAACTAAAGAGCTCATCATGGGGATTTCAAGAGACAGATCCTGAGGATGAGGATACAGCTCAGCTGGCATGCTTACCTAGCATGCATGAAGTCCTAAGTTCAATGCCCAGTCCTGCATAAACTGAACATGGTGGCACATGTCTATAATTCTAGTACTTAGTGGTAGAGACAGAGGAATCAGGAGTTTAAGGTCATCCTTGGATACACAATGAGTTTGAGGCCATTCTGGGCTAGGGACCCTGTATCAAAAACTAAGTGAATGATTGATGACCTACTGACTGAATGAATAAATGAATGAATGAGAACTTCCTTTCTGTCCATGTCTAAGATCTGAGGAAAAAGAGCAGGAAAGAGACATTTTTTTCCCCCACCAAGGACCTATTCTGTCCATATGCAATTTCTTTCCTCTCTGTGAAATTTCTTCCTCTCATCTCCATGGTCTAAAGGGAAAAGGGAACAGTAGGATTACTAGCATAGGTGCTGAGCTCATTTCCATAATTCCCCCTTGGATGATGGGGTTGATTGGCAGGAAAACAACCAAAGGCACCTCTGGTTGAAGTAAAAGTCAGACTTCTCTTCATCCCTTGTCATCTGCCTCACTTTGGTGGAAGAATGAATCTTTAGTTACACAATGAGAAGCAACCAAGATTAGCAAGAGAAATCTGAATTTGCTTCCAAGACTTTAAAGATAGCTTTAAACACTTTACACTTCACACTTTAAAGATAGCTCAGATTCAGAGTCAACATGGGTTGCATGGACACCTGAAATGAACATTTAGAGACTCAATCAATCAAGGGCAGAAGAAAGCATAGAAACTACAAAGCAGTTCTGGAAGAGCCTTATGAAAGAAGGCCCTGTAAAGACATAGTGGAGTGGGTTGGGCAACTGTTAGCTAAGGAATGCTGGCAGCTTCCCACCCCCACAGCAGAGGGAGCAAGTGAAGGCTCCTAGTGCTTCAGAAGGGCATGTAGCCCTGTCAACACCTTGATTTTGGAGGCTTCCAGGAGGGAGCTAAACGTTTAAGCTACCAAATTTGCAGTAATTCCTTCTGCCAGCTGAAGGGAATAAAAAGCTTTTGGTATTAAGAAATGGGAAGAATATTGTGGGGGAGGAGAGAAGGCTTGCATCCTCCTCTCCCAGCCTCAGTTCCTGAGCAGCTGCAGGCAAATTTGGCTCTGATAATGGTTTATGTTGTCTCTACATTCTTATCTTGGAAATGGGAACTGTCATGGTACTCATCCCACAGAACAGATGGGAAGATTAACTAGCCCCTATCTACAAAGAGTTAAGGACAGCATCTGGCCTAGCTGGTACCTTATGAGTGCTAGCATTTATTTCTGTTGCTGCTGTTGATATTTTTGTTATTATGATTTTCCAGAATGTACATGCCTTCCTGATTATTACGGGGCCTATTTGAATAATTTCATTTGCATAGTTTTTATAGGGAATAAAAGGACTAGAAGGCCATTCTCCAAAACGTCATAAAGAGTAATTTCTGAGTGATGGGTTTACCACAGGGTTTTATTTGCTTCTGTTAGCTTTTAGTTTCTAAATTTGGGCAATGAGTACATATTACGGTGGGAGTAAGAACGTGAAAATTTTGTTTTTCTCTTTGGTTTTTAAGATGATGTTGTTTTCACTCTTAATAAAAATTAAGAAGCCCAAAGCTAGGCACTTTCAATGCCAACAAGTTGATAAGAGAACATTGTATATAATATTGTTGATGAAGCTTTAAGGTTTTAATGTGCAGTTAGAGATAGTATTGGTGATGAATATAGAAAGAAATCTACCCATATGCGCACATTTCTGTGGACATGCATATGTGTGTGTGTGTGCAGGCGATCTTGGTGTTTTTGTTACTGCACATTGCCGGAATGGACCTGCCTTCCTGGTTACAGTGCCTAATGGAATAGTTTTAATTGCTTATGTTTTATAGGTGACCAAAGGGCTAGAAATCCATTCTCCATGTATGAGAGCCAGTGGTCAATATTAGGTGTCCTTAATGGTTCCACCTTAATTCTTGAGACAGGGTCTCTTACTGGACCTGGGGTGCACAGATTTGGGCAGACTAGCTGACAAATTAGCTGCAGAGATCCACCTGTCTCTGTCTCACCAGACTGGGCTCACAAATGTGCACCACTGTGCCTGAAGTTCTGTATGAGTGTGCAGATCAAACTCAGGCTGTCTTGTTTACATAACAAGTACTTTACCAATTAAGCCATCCCCCAGGTTTATGTATGAAAATCAAAGGGTTTCAAGTTGACCAGAGTTAAATTTTGATTTTCTCACATATTGCCTGGAGTCCCATAATTGTGGACTGAGTCTTCTCCTCTCCAGGAAAATTATTTGTGAGAAGAAAAAGGCATGTGGTAGCTATAGAGTGTTACCCTTGACATGACTGGCATTGGGGGCAGCACCACTCTTTGTGGTGGGGAATATTCTGTGTATTCTAGAATATCTAGCAGCATGCTGATGTTTGCCAACTGGAGGTCAACAGCATCTTTCCTTCGACTGTGACAATCAAACATTTGTAAAGACATTGTCCACTGTTGCTTGGGGTGAGGATGAGCAAACTGATACCCTTCCGCATTCGGAGTGCTACATGGGTCAAAACCCAATGTTACTTGAAGAGCCTGTTGTGAAAGTCCTGACTGAGATTCTCAACTCTCTTCTTCAAAAGAAGTACTCTCTGAATGGACTCATGTGAGCTGAGGGTTCAGAATGCCTGGATTTCTCATTATACCAGGCCTTCTCTAGCCACATGACCTTGGATTAACCTGGGGAAAGGCACTTAACTCCTCCAACTCACATAAAGTTACCTCACATAAAGTAGAGTTAGTAGCTGAGTTTCATGTAAGTAAGAGACAGTATTTAGGCTGAAGATGCAGCAGAGTTAGCAGAGTGCTTGCCTAGCATGCACAAGGGCCTGAGTTTGATCCTGGGATCACACAAGCTAGGTGTAATGGTACACTACTGTAACCCCAGCACTGGGGAGGGAGGTTGAAGACTGCAGAATCAGTAGTTCAAAGTAATCCTCAGCTGCATAGTAAGTTGGAGGCCAGGTTGAGATGTGTGAGACCTTGTTAGACAGAGAGAGAGAGGGAGGGAGAGAGAGGGAAACTGACTCTTTCTCTAAAGGGGGCTGGTATATGTCAGACAGTTAATGATGTTATCTGTTTGGCTGATCCTTCACCAAAAGGTTGTCTATCCAATCAGGTACCAGCTTCTTTTATCAAGCCTACTTCATCCAATC
>CABHPR010155476.1:7535-29850 GCA_902168415.1 Peromyscus melanophrys | reverse complement strand
ATCCAATCAGGTACCAGCTTCTTTTATCAAGCCTACTTCATCCAATCAGGTACCAGCTTCTTTTATCAAGCCTACTTCATCTTCACTCCAAAACTTCCAGTAAAAGATGAAACAAAACGTAACAAAAATGCAACTTAATTCAAATGTGACAGTTTATTTATTCTTGTCACTTAGGAAAGTTTCAACAGACACCCTTATCACAGAGCCTCAGCTGCACAATTGTCCTCCCTCCTGGAAGAATCACACAGATTTGAGTCAGAATTAAGGTACTAGGTGAGGAGGACTCACTGCCCTGAAGCTGCACTGCTTCCTCCTACCAGGTGCAAATGGTTTTAGTATGCTTCCATTGCTATGTCCAGTTAGGTAGACTGAGGCTGAGAAAGATCATGTTTAAGTCTAACACATGGCACATAGAGAAATTTGTCAATGATGGTGATGGAGGAAGCTGTCCCATTTGGTCACTCAGGCTCATGGGAGATCAATGAGACCTTGAGTTTTCACAGTGGTGACTTTTCTTTAAAGTATTTTTGGAATGTCTGAGGAAATTTCTCTGTCCAGTTTCTTCCAGGGTGGATACGTTTTATGAAATACAAGGGAAGGTCTGACATTGGGTGGGGTTGGATTTAAATTCTGGCTCAGTGGGCCATTGGACAGGTTGGTAGGCAAATGAAAACCTCTCTGCACCCCTCCCCCCTTTCTTGGCTATACAATGGGGACACAGGCTGAGCATGTTGTACACAGAATGATTTGGAACAAGCCATTTCAGATTTCAGAACTTTTCATATTTTGAAACTTTACTAGTTGAATGTCCTTATTCAAAAATCTGATATCACAACTTTCTTGAATACCATGTTGGAGTTTGGGATTTTACAGCATTTCCTTTCTTTCTTTCTTTCTTTTTTTTTTTAACATTGGAGACTGTGAACCTGTATTTAAGCTTACCTGGCTAACCAAAATAATATTTGCTATATTCTTATTGTATGAAGAGTATTGTTCTAGGGTTAAAAACAACACAAAATAGCACAAATAATGTTCCTAATATTGTGGAACCCATGTTTAGTAATTGGGCTCCATAAAAATGGGCCAGGTTTAGGATAGCTGCTAATTTCTATGGTGCAGATTTCCCATTGGGGCTGTCATTGAGCGAATATTGCAACATATCAAATACAAACACAACTGAGGCAATATGCAAGATAAGCTGTCATAAACTGATGCTCATGCATCGCAGCTGATAACTAAAAACATCATGGAGCTCCAGCAGGGCTCACAAGATGATGAAAATTGGCCAATGTTTCATATGCATCAGAGGGCACTGCATAGGGCATGAGTGTGACTCCAGCTGCTGGAACTCTCACCACCTTCCCCAGAGCAGGGACTTCAGTGTACCCTGCTCTCTGTGTCTCCTAGCAGCAACCTTTACAACATCCTTTCTCTTCATCCTCCACCACACCGTTCTGTGATTCTCCATTTGCTGTGGTTACTACAGGTACAGCATTCTAGGCAGTTTTCTCCATGTGTGTCTCAGAACTGATCGGTCTGACTATATATACACTGATGGGGCCCATGTAGAGACTGCGGGCATCAGATACGGAGCAGAGATCATGGTGTCCCTTGGTTTGCATAGGCAGCCCTGCCAGTTCTGCTCCAAGGGAGCAGAGCACACCTACCCCAACCCTCCTTTTTTCTTTGAATTTCTGACTTCCTGGTTCATGCTTACACTTTAACGGGCTTATTCAGATACGTGAATTTAGTTTTGTTTTTCCTTGCTCTTTCCTTTATATGCTGGTGAGGAAGCCCAATGGGATGTGAAGCCCAAGAGATAAAATTTGCACAGATATTGCATAAGTCAGGGTGCTCTGGAGGAACAGAACTGAAATAATGAATATATATTAAAAGGCAATTACTAGATTGGCTTACATGATATGGTTTATGTAGTTCAACAATGACTATCTTTATACTAGAGAGGCTAAGAACCCAAGAGCTGCCTGGTGTGTGATAGTAGATGTCTCAGCAATCCCAATAAGGTGCTGAAGGCCTGGAAGAGTCCTGGAGAGCCACTGACCTTCAGTATACATCAGAAGCCTAAAGAAGTTGGATTCTGATAATACTGAAGAAATGCAGGACAGTGGCTGTGCCTGTGAGAGTGGCAGCAGGCATCTCATCAGTGGCCTAGATGAACCTCCTCTCAAGACAGGAGGGCAACTGTGCAAAAAGAAAGTCTTCCCCCCCCCCTTACCTACTTCCATCTGAGCTGCCATGGGAAGATGCCTCCTACACTTAGGTGTGGTGGTATTGTGTTCCAAAATATTGTATACCTTAATAAACTTATCTGGGGTCAGAGACAGGACAGCCACAATATTAAACATAGAGGTTAGGCAGTAGTAGCATACGCCTTTAATCCTAGCATTCCAGAGACAGAAATCCCTCTGGATCTCTGTAAGTTCAAGGCCACATTGGAAACGGCCAGGCACAGTGATACACACCTTTAATCCCAGAAAGCACGCCTTCAATCCCAGGGAGTGGTGGTAGAAAGCAGAAAGGTATATAAGGCGTGAGGACCAGAAACTAGAGGCCTTTGGCCTGGGGAAGCCTTTGGCCTGGAGAAGCATGTGGCTGGTTAAGCTTTCAGGCTTCTAGCAGCAGTTCAGCTGAGACCCATTTTGGATGAGGGCTCGGGGCATCCAGTCTGAGGAAACAAGACCAGCTGAGGATCCGGCGAGGTGAGGTAGCTGTGGCTTATTCTGTCTCTCTGACCTTCCAGTGTTCACCCCAATAACTGGCCTCGGGTTTGATTTTATTAATAAGAACTTTTAAGATTCATGCTACACTTAGGGGCTTCCCACCTCGGAGAACCTGATTAAGAAAATATCTTCACAGATATGCTCAGTAGCTTATCCTTTGGTTGATTCCAGATCCAGTCATGTGGACAACTATTAGCTGTCACAGGTAGGAAAAGTGGAAGCACTTAGGAGTAAAATTATAGCACTGGCTTGTGTAAGAAAGAAAACCGAACATTCCTCCACAGCCTCTGCTTCAGTTCCTGCCATGAGTTCATGCCTCAGTTTACCTTTAAGATGGACTGTAAGCTGTAATACAAAATCAACCTTTTCCTCCTTAGTTGTCTTTTGCCATGGCATTTATTAGAACAAGTGAAGGATAACTGAAATGCCATGCAAGCTCAATGTTTAGATTTTCATTTCTCTTTTCCCAGCTGAGGGAACGACTAGAGCAGGAGGCTTGTGTTAATGACCAGTGCCTACAGAGGTTGCATTCACTGGTCCCCGACTACATACCTGATATCATCCATGTCATATTATTTAACATTGTTTTTCTGTATAAATATGCATATGTGTGTGAGTGTGTACATGTGTACCACATGTGTGCAGAAGCCCTTCGAGGTCAGAAGAGGGTGTTAGATTCCCTCAGAACAGAAGTGACAAGTGGTTGTGAGCCACCTGATGTAGGTGCCGAGAAGCAAAACGGGGTGTTCTGCACCAGAGCAGTAGCCCTCTTATTCTGGGACTCACCTCTCCATCTCATTTCTCCAGCTCCAATCCCATTGATTTAATAGCAAGAGAGAGACCATATCATGGGTTCTGAGACTAAGGTGCAAAAGAGACTCAAGTTTTTTTTTTTTTTTTTTTTTTTACGGGAAAAGAGGATTTTATTTGAGAATCTTTACTCTTGTTTGTTTTGTTTTCATTATTTGTTTGTTTGTCTTTCAAGACAAGGTTTCCCTGTGTAGCTCTGGCTGTCATGGAACTAACTCTGTAGACCAGGCTGGTCTTGAACTCAGAGATCCACCAGCCCTGGAGACTCAATTCTTGATGCACTGGGGAGGCAATAGCCAGAGAACAGAACAAGGTAAGATGGATATTATCATAAGATGAAAGTCTCCAGAGGGATGAAGGTAGAGAGCAATAGGGAAGTTTTAAAAATACTAATTTCTCTTGAGTACCAGGGAAGGAAACTAGCCTCCCTCCAAACCCTCAGGAGGAGGAGGAGGAGAGGTTGTATTCTGTGCTTCCTCCCTTCTGAGTTCAGCTTCGGTGTGTTACTGAGTCAGTCCCAGCCTTGGAGTTGGCACATAGGTGAAGAAGTCAGAGCAGGTATCCATGCAAAGAAGGCATATTAGACTCTTAAGGTTCACTGATAGAAGAGCCTTAGAAAGGAAGCTAAGCCACTGGATTCCGTTATAGATAACGGGCCCAAGGCAAGGAGTAGTGTCCTTAAAGTCAACTTGCAAGGAAATAGTCACCACAGTACTTGAAACTTGGTGTCTTGCCTGCCTGTGGGCACCAAATCTCTCTTGTGCATGGGTGTGTGTGCATGTCTATGCCATGTGTGTGAGTGCCCATGGAGACCCAAAGAGGGCATTGATTTTGGAGTTAGAGATGGTTGTGAGCTGCCAGAGTAGGGTGCTGGAAATGATCCCAACTTCTCTGGAAAAGTAGCAAGTGATTTAACCATGAACTACCCTCCAGCCCCAGCGTAACATACTTTTGGCTATTTTAGACCATCATATAAATGGAGCCCCAGAGGGGATATATACTTTTGTCTTGCCCTTTTGTTCAACATAATATCTAAATTTTATTTTAATACACATGGTCATGTGTGTGTGTTACATATATAGAAATATATGTATATATACACACACAAATATGTATATATATACACACACACAAATATATGTATATATACATACACACATGTATATGTCCATGGAATTTTCTAGTCTTCTAGTCTTCATGGTTAATATACCATTTTTTTATATGCACTGACTACTTCTATATCCATTTTACTTCTTCAAGACCTCTTTCTTACTGATAGAGGCAAATTGACTTTCTTCTGGTAGGTGCTTCTGCATATATCTCTTCACATTTATATCCATGTCATATATTATAGTGGATATTTTCCTTTTTGAAAAGTTTCCCTCCCCCCCCCCCCCCTTCCCCCCCCCCCCCCCTCCCCTCTCCCCCCCCGTGTGTGTCTCACAGCACATATCTGGAGAACAAAAGACAACTTTCAGGAGTCAGTTTTTTTTTTTCTACCTTGTTCAGGCAGGGGTTGATCTCTCTTGTTATTTCAGCTCCTGCACATCCTATTCCAGTGATGCAGGTTTCTGAGCTCTCAGCCAGCTCTTCTGTCTCTGCCTCCCACGTTGCCTTAGGTGCTCTGGGATTACAGATATGCGCTGCTGCATACAGCTTTTTACACGGGTCCCAGGGATCAAACTCTGGCCTTCAGGCTTTCACTGTGACTGATTTTTACCCACAGAGCCGTCTCTCTATCCCTATCATAGGTATTGTCTAATAGTCTAGTTTAGTTTCCTATTCTTGTAAGGTGTCTTCTAAGTTTTAATTGAAACCTTAATTAATTTGTATCTGTTGTGATTGTTTAAGGCAATATCTTGCTGTTTGTTTTTTGTACCTGTTACAGCTGCCATTGCTTTGACGCTATCTTTCTATCTCATTTTACATTGTCAGGAATCATTCCATCCACTTGGTCTTCCCTATTCAGCTCCACTCTGTTCCTGCAGCTGCACGTGTGCCATTAGCACGGTCTTCTCCTGTAGAGCTATCACGGTACTCTGACAGAGTGAGAAGGCTCCAGTCTCACTGTGCTGCTTGCCCCCCACTGTCTGCTATTGTTTTCATAAATATTATTTCTAACTGGATGGTTACCCACAATGCATCATAATTGTGCTTCCTTGGTTGCCAGACATTTTAAAATGAAAAATAGATTAAGCTGAGTATTAAAAATAGAAGTATAAACATGAATATATATATTCATATATATATATATATAATTTGCTAAATACAATTACTTGGTGGGCTCATGAATATATACAAATTAACTTCCATATGGCTTGAATTTCCTTTCAGTCTTTACCAATACTTTCAGCACATATCTGCTGCAGCCAAAATTTATTAGCTTTTATCATTTTAAAATATTCTTAATTTGCCTTCATTTTTTCTAACATTTCACAGCGTGGAAAGCTTGAGGTTGGCACATGTGCTAATTAATTATTCAAATGTCACAATTTCAAAGGTAGTGTCCCATTGCCTTTTGGCTTTCTTGTTTCTGATTAGTGTCTGTCACTTCTGGTTACTGTTTGGTGACTGTCACGAGTATTGTTTTTCCGGATACTTTTAAGGCTTTCACCAGGTAGTTTTTGTTTGCTTACTTGCTGACTTTTGAAACTGGTCCACTGTGTGTCTGCAGGTGATTTTCTTCCAAGTTGTCTCCCTGTTTGCTTAAGTTTCCCAGTTCTGTGAATTCATGCCTGATTTTAAGGTACACAACCCTCATTATCTCTTCGAGCATTCCTCCATGCTGTTTTCTCTTTCATTTCATACAGGGACTGCGGCTGCGTGCATATTAACTTCGTCTTAAGGTTTCCTATGCTACTTTAAAAATACCGATGAATTCATATGGATAATTTTATTTATTTAAAAAGAGTCAGTGACTTTTGAGATAAAGTCTCTCTATGTTGCCTATGTTGGCCTCAAATCTGAAATCCTCCCACCTCAGCCTCCTGGGTGCCGGGCTCATGGCTGTACCCCCACTGCACCAGACTTTTTGATACTTTTCATTGATGTCAACCTACAATTAAGGTCATTTGATGCACTCCTCCTTAATGTGTTACACTCTCCAGTCCAGCAGTTTTGTTTTTTCTCTTCACGGTGTCTGACCAGTTCCTCTTCTTTTCATGTGTATTGCTCCCTTTCCCTACCAGACACCTGAACATACTGACAGTGGTATTTTAAAGGAGTTTTCTACCAATTCATATGTTTCTCATCTGTGGGTTCACTGACCAGTGTTTTTCTCTAACTTATGAGTCACGTTGCCGTTTTTAAAAGAATACCTAATAAAACTGTGTATGAGTGAATAGAGCACGAATCCTCACATCTCTGCAGAAAGGGGTTGTCTGTCTCATCCTTTGAATCGCTGGAGTTAGAGGGTCCTGTCTCTAATCTCGTCCTAATTTCCCTGGGGTTGGCTTGGCTGCAGCTGTTGTTTGCTGCAGTTCATCACTAGCTTTAGATGTTTTGAAGGTGAGATCAAGACAGTCCCTTCTGCAGGGCTGGGCATCTGAGTCCCAGCAAGACTTCTTGGATCTCTCTCCACTTCCCTATCATATTCCCAGCCCTCTGACACTTAGAGAGCTCTGTCTGCTCTCTAACCACCTGCATATTCTCAAGCTTTTGAAGATGTCTCTTCGTCCTTCTGCCCCCTAGCTGTCTGCAAGCTGCCCTCTATACTCATGGAAGCTCCGGTGAGAAAAAAGAACAGGTGCATGTGCCCCTGGGGTCTCAGTCTGCCCTCTCAGTCTGCCTCCAACCTCCCATGATGCTTTGCGGCTCACAAATCAATGGGAGAAGTGGAGAGTAATGTTTCCAAGTAAATCAGAGAGAATTTGCTCACAGAGGGAGAAAAAGATGCGATGGCCACTCGCTCTGTTTGCAGACCATCCTTACAGCACTCCACACATGCTAACAAAGTGACTCTATAGTATTTCATGCATGTGAATGGGGAAGCTCATGGTCCTCTAGCCCAGGTATGTTTTTTCAGCATCTTCTTTTGGACAGTCCCCAGTTTCCATACCGCACTCTAAATTGCACCTCATCACTTCCAATCCTCTCCATTTTTTTCTTTCATGCTCTACAGAAAATGTCTTTATCATCTCTCTCTTATCATTCCATCCAAATCTCTTTACCTTTTAACACTCCATCTCAAATTCACCTCTTCAGGCAAACATTCCTTGGGTTTGACTTAAAAAAAAAATGGGAAAATCCCATATGTTTACCTTTCTTCTATACCTTGTCATACTGTAATTTGATTGTGTACAAATTTATCTCAGTAGGTATTTAGCTTCTTACAGATGAAGCTGTATCCAACACATGTCTATTTCTCCCACTTGTTAGAAGACTGTTCATTGAGTACCTTCTGATTTTAAGAACTTCCCAGTCCTTATTGTATGCAATTCCTCCCAAAGCTATGATTTCAGCACTATTATACAACTCTTCCTTTACAGGAAAGAGACTGAGATAATAGGATTTGTTATAGTTGAAATGTGAACTGTTCCCCCAAAGGCTCATGTGTCAGGCCACTTTATCCCTAGCTGATGGTGCTGATGTTTTAAAGATTTATTTTCACTGTTTTTAATTATGTATATGTGAAGGTGGGTGTGTGCACATGGAGGCCATAGGCATAGGCCCCGTGGGGCTGGAGTTACAGACACTTGTGAGTTATCCGACACGGGCACTGGTAACAAGACTTGGGTTCTCTGCAAGAGTACTATGCACTCCTAACAACTGAGTCATCTGAAGGTGCTGTTTTGAGAGGTTGTGGAAACCGTAGGAGGTGTGCCTGGGTAGAGGAAGTGAGTTGTTATGGGAGCAGATCTTGGGCTTCATAGGACGCCCACTTCCTGTCTTCTCCCTGATTCCTAGAGCAATGGGATGTGGGCAGACAGCTTCATTGTCCCGTTGCCATGCCTCCAACCAAGCATCTCCCATGCCCTTTTCTTCCCTGCCAGGATTGACCATACCTTCAAACCATCCTCCCAGGCCGGCCATCCACGCATCCCATCACTTCCCGTCAGGTGTTTATATGCAAGTAGGAAACTAATAGGAGACGTTTCAATGACTTCAGGAGAATTGGAACCGCACCCCAACAGCGAGCCAGGGATCATGTGAAGACACTGGAGCCTTTTGTGTCTTCTCCCTCCCCCACCTTCCTGTCTCTCTTTTTCCTTTCTGTGCCTGACACAAGATTCAATGATCAGTTGATCACAGAGCCCATCCATCTGGCAGTTGACACACGAGCCCCAGAGCTCTGTTTTTTTCCCCTATTCAGCGTCGGTATCATTCACCAACTTGTGTTTTCCTCTGAGGTCACCCTTAAAGGTTTGTGTGTCGTGTTTCTCGTTTTTGCCTTGTCTCGCAGATCCTGCCAGTACATCCATCAAAGTGATCATCATGGGCCTGATGGAGGAGTATGGCTCCCCTCACATTTTTCATTACTAGATAATTTATTAATATCCTTCCTGGGCAGCACCAGATTTATCTTGATAAAACTTCTATCAGCGGCGACACCAGAGGTGCCACTGGGACACCCGGGAAGGGTCTTTTGCTCACCTCCTTCACCCCTTAATACCTCTGGAAGCCCAGCCTGCAGTCAGCCCAGGGGGCTGGTAAGACCCAAAACATTTTATCATTTTGATAAAGCTGACCTGGAGCAGCCTCAGAGGGATTGCTACCTAGCTCGCCTTTCTTCTCAGCTTGTGGCAAACACAGGCTCATCTGCAGATCCAGAAAGACAAGTAGCAAGGGATGGACACATTACCTTCAAAGAGTTCACCATTTATCTCGCTTTCCTGTGAACGTCTGCAGGGAATGACTTCCCCTTGCAGCTCAAGTAGGCTTTCGGTGAGGCCCTGTGTTTGTGATGGGTGACAAACCTTTGTGCTATTTCCTCAGGGCACACTCTTCAGTGTGTGAGCGGAAGGGGTCTCTGTGGCACCCACCTTCTGTCCCCTCCATGCCCTCCCCTCTCTAGGAAGAGAGCTGAGAACAGAGGCGGTCACCCCCTCCCTGCTTTGATTATTTGCAAAAATGAACATTCTGAAGACCCCCTGTGAGAGGCAGCTGCTACTCACGCTCCTGGCAGACACCATGGCAGGCACACCGGGAAGGAACTGTTCCTGAAGCCCTCCATTAACCACAGTTTAGAGCAGCTACTTCATAAATCGGTTCACTTCCTTTAACGTCAGTCTCCTGTCACCCCCTCCCCCCCCAAAACAATAAAAACTAAAACACAAATAAGACAGGATGAATATGCATACATGTTGTGGGCTAAAGTTCTGCAAGGCAAAACAGGCAGACAGACAGACGTGTGCTTTTCATATCGCTGCTTGAGAGGCTGATCATTTAGCAAATTGAAAACAAATGGATCCACTTCTTGACTTGGCATAGTAGTACAGTAATGATTAGGTGTGTCCAACCTGGAAAGTCAAAAAGTTGGACAAAGCTGCAGGTGAAGCAAGACCCTTTAGGGGCCAGCTCCTAGATTAATACACTTTCAAAGTGTCTTTTCAGTGCTAGGGAGATGATTCAGTGGGCAAGAGTTCTAATACCCATGTAAAAAGCTAGTCATGGCCACACATGCACCTGTTACCCAATGTGGTGGAGGATTAAGACAGGAGGATCACAGGGGCTTGCTGGCTACCAGCCTAGATCCTGGTTCAGTGAGAGGTGATGTCTTGAGGGAATATGCAGCGAATATAGAGCATATCCTCTTCTGGTCTCCAGGAGCATGAGCGTGCACATGCACATGTGTACACACACACACACACACACACACACACACACACACACACACACACACTAAAACAAAAATGGTGTCTTCATTTTTTTGTAAAATCTAAACTTAACAATGCATGCTGCTCATTATTCCTGGAATTGTTGGTATATATTGTCTATGACTCAGGCTGAGCATGCCCAGAGGTGTTCCCATTGCCATCTTTATGAAATTGACTGAGAATGTTCAGAGATGTTCCCACCCACCATCTCCAAGTTACAATCTGATCACGAAACAAGAAGCTCCTGTGACCTTTGACCTTTTGAACACGAACTCCATGGTTTTTACCTAAGCACACCCCAGATTTGTCTACCAGTTTTCTTTCTTAAAGTTGAAATTGAGCATGCTCATGAGTGTGCCTGCCCCTAAAGTGCTTTCTCTGTATCTGCATAGGATCTCTGACCAAAATCCCCATGTTTTATTTGTTCTAGGAGGGCATTGCTTTGGAAATTATATCTGCTGCAGGTAATAAATCTTTCTCCACTCTTCTATTTTTTTGGCAGTGCTCGTTTTGGCTTTGTGTGAACCAATTCCATTTGGTTACAGTAAGATAAATGGTGTTGCATCCACACGGTGGAGTGCTGCCTAACTGGACAGAGGCAGACACAGGTGCATGCATTAGGATGTGGAGCAAGAGTCAGAAAGTGACAACAAGAAAAATAGAAATTGCCTCAGTGGAATGCTCCTCTTGACCTTGCGTGGTCCGTGTCCTGATAGCCACATAGGAAACCAGTGTCGGTGGTTTCCAGTGGCATGGATGTTCCAGACAGAGGTGATGGTGGGTATGAGCTATTTCATGTTCCTTATCCTAAATAGTTTTCCATAATTGTGGGCAACATTTTTGATGAAAGGTTGAAATTTTTGATTCTTTTTCCCATTCTCCATCAACATCCCTGAGGCTCGTCCTCCCTCCATCCCTTCATCCCGTTCTTTCCTTTCTTCTCCCTTCCTTCTTACCCTCCCTCAATACCCCCTTCCCTCCCCACTCCTGCCTCAATCCTTCACTCCTTATCTCCCCCCTTCCTTCCATTTTCTCCCCGCACATGAGCTTAATTCACACCATCTGGTTCTGCCCTCTCAATCTCTTCCATAAATAATAAAAATCAATGTAGTGCAGGTGGGTTGTAGCTGAACACACTGGAAGAAACACTTCTAAATGCGGTGTATCGCTCTTGTGATTTTTGTGGCAGTTAATGAGGAAAGAATAATCTATTGCTATTTTTCCAGTTGAAGAAAGCAATTCTTAAGGAAAAGTGACTTCCTGAAGGTTACTTATCATACAGGAGGAAGCAAATATTCCACTCCCAGTTTGACTGAATCCAGAAAGGATGCCCTTTGCTTTTGCCCAGACTCACACTCAAGCAAGTCCTTTCTCTTGGCCCCTTCTTAGGCGGTGGCTGGAAGCGTCCATCTGGCTTGCACGCCCCCTCCTCTACCTACTACAGAACTGGGGCCTTCCCCGCTTGTTGCATTGCAGGTGAGGCCATGTCTGTGAGCTGTGGCTCCAGGTGTGTACTTGAGAAGAGCTGGGTTTCTGAATTTTATCTCAATGCTGAGGTGGCTCCAGCCTCCTGGACAGATGGCCAGTTGCACTCAAACTCTCAGAGTGCACATACGTCAATAGTGACAGAGAGGTTCAGCTGTGACCAGAGCTGGGAAAGCCTTCCAAATGCAGGGCCATTCGTCACTGTGGTTGATTCCATAAAATCAGAGATGAGGGGTTTGACTGGGGATGCAGTTTCAGCTCCCTGAAGTTTGGCAATACTAGAGTTCCAGTATACACCTGGCTTAATGAGCACAGAGACCATTGCTCTTGTAGAGACTCAGAATCTGCAGGGATTTAGATACCTTGACAGTCACACCCAATGGTTGCTTTAATAAATATGCTACAGGTGCCAAACACACAGACAGACAGACAGACAGACACACACACCACACCACACCCCCGCCCCCAGAGAGAGAGAGAGAGAGAGAGAGAGAGAGGGAGAGAGAGAGAGAGAGAACTCTCTCACCTTGCAGTCTTAACCCAGGAGACCTTGTGCAGAAGGAAGCTCTTCATTCTATTCCATGCAATTCTCTACTTCTACTGGTTGTTCTCTGTTTTTAATGTTTTCTCTTAGGAGACAGTAATTATATGTAGCAATGGTTTTCACTAGATTTTTCACATGTATATATAGTGTATTTTGATCATTCCCCAATTGTTCTTGCATATCCCTTCCATCCCACCAATCCCCTTCCTCATTCCAACCTGTCTCCTAGTTTCACCTCTCTCTCTCTCTCTCTCTCTCTCTCTCTCTCTCTCTCTCTCTCTCTCTCTCTCTCTCTCTCTCTCTCTCTCTCTGTGTGTGTGTACATGCACACATGTATCAATGAGCTTCATGAGGTTTCTTACAGGAGCATAAGTGAAGGTTATATACAGGCACATGGGTACCTTACCAGTGGTATTCCCTGAAGAAACTGTCTCTCTCTTTGACTCACAGGCTCCAGCATTCTCTCTAGTAGTTGAATACATCATTTTTTCTCACTGTTACTGATAGTATAACCCAAATCCCAACAAAGTCTTTAAACCTACACTTTATCAATTCATTTTTGAGGCATACTGCTCTTACACCATGAGATTCAGAAAACAATTGAGAAAAGCTTAATAGATGATGTGAGATTTGGAAGATAGGCCTTAGAACCCTGTGCCTATTTCTAAAAATTTGTTTTATGGAATTATGTATATGTGGCAGGTATATCTTTGGGTGCAGGAGGCTGAGGAGGCTGGAAGAGGGCATCAAATCCCTTAGATGTGGAGTGGTTATGAGCTGTCTGACATGGGTGCTGCAAACTGAACTCGTGTCCTCTGCAACAGCAGTAACTACTGAGCCATCTCCAGCTTCCTATCTGTTTCTAAATTTTGGAGAGACTCAATGTGAGTACCATCTATGCACGTGCATTTAAAATGGGAGCGAAACAAATACACCACAGGTAGTTTTAGGGCAAACACTTTGAAATTGGACAGCCTTAAATGACATTGAAGTAACACAGCAATTCAGAAACTTCAGGTCAATTTGTTAAGTCATTAAATGAATAATTTCCATCAGTGATAGTGTTAGATTTCCGGATATGATGAATACCACAGGAAATGCTCCAACCCCGGGTTTGGCTGGGAGGCAGAGGGATGAGTCAGGAAGCTGGTGACTAAGCTTGATTATCAAAGTTATTTAGCAGATGGAAAAGTTTCCACAAAACACCATGGTCCCTCTGGAACCTGTTGACTGGGCTGCTTCTTGAAATAAGTCTTCAGCTCTTGTGGAGGTCATGAAGGACACCAATGATCATGATGGAAGACATTTCACAAGGTTAGCCAAAGACTGCACCCCATAAGTGAGCTGGCAGTCTCCTGGGACTTTATTGCCCATTGTAGGGAGAAGTGAGTGCAGAGAAGCAAAGGATTTAGAGAACTGCCTGGATGATGGGCTTCTAACAGCTCAGTTTCTTCTTTAGTAATGAGGAAATCTCATTAGGCGTTGGGGCTGGGCTACAGCTTCACTCTTCCAAATGGTGAGATGGGCTACACTTGTCTTGACTTTGTCTCATGGGTAGAGGCTAACTCATTGTGGACATGTGCTCATGTGATCAAGTATAGACAAATGACAGCTCCCAAGTTCTAGCTTCATGAGGGAAAATGACCTTAAAGATAAAATGGAGTGTCTTGCATGTCAAGCACGTTCATATGGAATTCAAATTTTGATTCTCTAAGGGCAAGCATCCTTTCCTGAAAAATATGTTTAGTAATAAACTTTTTACAAGGTCATGTGGTAACCCAGAAACCAATGAGCTGGGCCTGGTGGTGCACAGCTAAGGTGAGGCAAGTGGATCACAAGTTCAAAGCCTGTCTGAGCATAGAGTGAGTTCAAAGCCAGCAAGGGTAAGTTGCTGAGATCCATTCTCAAAGTGGAAAAGTAAAAAGGAAGGTTTTGGATGTAACTCAGTGTTTGCATGTGTGAAGTCCTGGCTTCAGATATCAGTGCCTACACACACACACACACACACACACACACACACACACAGTCAAATAGCATAATATTTTGCAAGACACTTGTTAAACATGCCATTTATCACTCATCACATTGTAGCTCTAGAAAACCTATACTGTTGGACAGATTTCAATATATTAATTTATCTTTTTTGAGGCAGGGTCTATGAGAATTCGTCTTGCTTCTGCCTCCAAAGTGTTGGCATAGCAGGAATGCACCATCACACCAGGATTCAGATATAGGTTTTGTCATCTTGTAACCTCCATAGATGGATCTAGGCTACTTACATCTCTTATCTTTGACACAGGGCCTTTCTTTCCTCCTGCCTTCCTACCTCTTCTGTGACAACTGAAAGTGTGTCTTGTAGCATGAATCTTAAAGAGTCTTATTAATAAAAACAAACCTGGAGCCAGGTATTGGGGTGAATGATGGAAGATCAGAGAAGCAGAACAAGCCACAGCCACCTTACCTCACCAGTTCCTCAGCTGATCCTGTTTCCTCAGACTGAAAGCCTCTGAGTCCTCATCCAGAATGGGTCGCAGCTGAACTGCTTCTCGAAAGCCTGAAAGCTTAATCAGCTCTGGTTCCTCGTCCTCACACCTTAAATACTTTTCTGCTTTCTGCCATCACTTCCTGGAATTAAAGACTCACTTCCTGGGATTAAAGGCATGATTGACCATGCCTGGCTGTTTCCAGTGTGGCTTTAAACCCACAGAGATCCGGATGGATCTCTGCCTCCCAAGTGATAGGATTAAAGGCATTGTGTGCCACCATTTTCTGGCCTCTATGTCTAGTGGCTGTTCTGTTCTCTGACCCCAGATAAGTTTATTAGGGTGCACAATATTTTGGAGAACACAATATCACCACAGTGTCTGTTTCCTGACATGGGTTCCCTTCTCAACCCAGCTTTGCTCCAACTGGAAACGCACACTTGTGGATTGCTCTGATTAGAAATTTTACCCAGGTGCGCACTTCTTAGCACACATCTCTTTGGACGTTTTCTGGCTACAGTGACTCTGCTCCTGAGACAGGTTCTCACTCTATAACTTAGACTGATTTTGAACTCATGATCACCGTCCTGCCTCAGGTTCCCAAGTGCTGGAATGACAGGTGGGTGCCACCAGGCCCAGGTTTCAGTAGCTCTTGTGGTCTGTTTTAAACTAGTTTGAAGCATATACAGAGGTTAGGGCTGGAAAGAATGTCTCTAATTTTGTTTTTCTACCTCTACAGATTAAACCCAGATCCTTAGATGTATGTGGTAAGTACTCTTTCACTGAGCCACATCTCTAGCCCCGAAATAATCTAGGCCAGTGCTTATTAAAGCAAAGCAATAACATTTGTCTTCCTGTCATTCTGTCCCTGTCCGGCTAGCCACCAGAAAGCTGAACAGAAAGTCTCAGTTACTGTCTTGTAATGGAGCAGAATAAAAAGTGTGTCCCATTTATTGGCTCTTTCTAGAGCAAAGGAAACAAAGGGCAGAACAAACAGCATCTCTACAGATGATGTCAAGACAGGAATATGAGCCGAGTGGTCAGGCTTTGTGTGGAGTGAGTTTCTGCCCTGAAAGCTGAGAGATGAGTTTGCCTGGTGCAGGAGGAGAAAGAAGAATACATCTCCAGACATACAGAAGTATGTTTGAAAAAGCTCTCCAATGGTGAACATGGGGGCTAGAAAACAGGAGACAAGGTGGGAGGAGATTCACGCTCACTGTAAAGTGGAAGAAGACCAGTGGGGAAACTGCTGTGATGGCTTACTGTGTAAGCTGTTGGAATTCAGGAGACATCAAGGAAATTTACCAAAGTATGCCAGAGCAGAGACAAGGGCTCTCCCAAATGCAAACCTGTTAACTGCTGGCCATGTTCTACAGAGCGGGGCTCCCCCAGGTCACTCGGGCACTGTGGGCAGGGCACTGCTCAGAACAAGTGTTTTGCTAAGGGTGAATACTCAAATCCTTCCAGTCCTATTTCAAAGGCCAAATTTGCCACAAGTTCAAAGCATGCTTGCATTTAGGATGACAGCTCAACGCTTCATTCAGAGAGACATTTACAGGAGGACTTACGAGGAACACAGTGAAGGAGTTAAAATTTGAAGGAAAAAAGGATTGGGGATTATACGGCCTTGAACTATGAAAAAGGTTGAAATGCTTTCAAGAAAGCAATAAAGACTAGTGAACCAGAAACTCCCTGTTCACTTATGATAAAATATCTAGTTAATACCAAATAAAAGATTTAAATAGACTTGTTATGGCTCCTCAGAAAGTCTCCCTAAAATAATGCCCATATCCCTCTTTTCTTGAAAGAGCATTTTCACAAATAAAGTGTTGCCTTTAGGAAGGAAGATTGGCTATGGGGAATGAGGAGCTTAGTTGGGCAGAAAGAGCAACACAAGGAACAGGAGCTGTGGGCTTCCTCAGACACTGCACTGAGAAGCAATCCTGCCTTGCAAACACATTGACTGCTCATTTTATATTGGTATAGACAGGCCACCTTGAATATAAAGAATACATATATGCAAGCACTCCAGAGACTGAGACAGGAGGATTGCTCCAAACTCAGGGCCAGACTGGGCTACAGAGTGAGAATCTACCTTGGTGGACAGGAGAAGCCAGTTTAATCAGAGATGTGGGAAATCAAACTGATAATTACCCAGGGGTGAGTGTAAGTGTAGATGCGACATAGCAGCTACTGGAGGGATACAGAGGAGTGACTGTGGTGATTAAGAAAACCAGGAAGACACCAGAAAGAGAAGACTAGCTCTGAGGGATAAAGAGTTCTCCAGGTTTCTCAGAGAACTGTCCTGTCTGCTGCAGAGCATCAGTGAAGTGGGTCTTAGGTGCAGAGGAGCACCCACATGGCTGTCACATGCCAGGGGTCTACAGAGTGGGGAGCAAGAGAGCTTGAGTCTTTCTTTGTCTATGAATGAAAATTGCCGATAGGACAAGAGCCTGATGCTCGTGAGCCTGATGACCTGATTCCCGTCATGGTACAGGGAGAGAACTGAATCCCACAATTTCCCCTCTGATTTCCACACATGCACATGTGCACCCTCCGCCCTGCACAAAATAAAACAATTTAAATTGCTTCCAAGAAACACAGTAGTCCTCCTCACCCACCCTTTCTCTTTCTAGAGTTTCAGTTAGTTATACAGCATCAACTGTGGTCTGAAAACTTCCCTTGGAAAATTCCAGAAACAAACAACTCATACATTTTAAAATCTGTCCTTGTCCTGAATCCTGTGATGAAATCTCAGGCTCTTTTCTCTCTGACACAAAGATGATCTTCTTTCCTTCGGACAGGGGGCCAGAAGGCCAGCGGCAGCTCAAAGCTACATCACATGCCTATGTCAGTTTGGACTCATCACCTAGGCATTCTCTTAGCTCCCATCATGGAAAGAGGAGGGCTGTACAATGTGACGCACAGAGAGAGGCGGACATTCAAGGGTCTTGAATGATAGCGTACTGTTATTGTCCTCATTACTTTTCTGTTGCTGTGATAATACTATGGTCAAAGGCATGGAGAGGAACCCGTTTACTTGGCTTACGGTCTATTACACAGGAAAGTCAAGGTAGGAGCCTGGACACAGGAACTAAAGCAGAGACCACAGAGGAGTGCTGCTTACAAGCTTGCTCTCCATAGTTTCCTCAGCCTGATTGCTTTCTTTCTCTGCTTTTCTTTTTTCCTTCCTTCCTTCCTTCCTTCCTTCCTTCCTTCCTTCCTTCCTTCCTTTCTTCTTTTCTTTCTTCCTTCCTTTTTTGTAGTTAAGAATGCTAATTTATTTTATTTTATTAATCAATTTATCTATTTTACATCCTGACCACAGCCTCCCCTCACTCCTCTCCTCCCTCTCCTCCTCCTGCCCCCTCATCACCCCTCCTCAGTAATCTTTCAGAAAGGAACAGGCCTCCCATGGGCTTCAGCAAAGCGTGGCATATCAAGCTGCCATAAGACCGAGCACCTCCCTGTTGCTAGAGTTTTCCTGCCTGGCCCACAGTCAGGACAAATCTCTCTCACCCGCCAGTCCCACAGCTGCTCAGACCCAACCAAGTAAACACACAGACTTATATTGCTTACAAACTGTATGGCCGTGGCAGGCTTCTTGCTAACTGTTTTTATATCTTAAATTAATCCATTTCTATAAATCTATACCTTGCCACATGGCTTGTGGCTTACCGGCATCTTTACATGCTGTCTGTCATGGTGGCGGCTGGCAGTGTCTCCTCAGCCTTTCACTTCCCAGAATTCTCTCCTCCTTGTCCCGCCTATACTTCTTCCTGCCTGACCACTGGCCAATCAGGGTTTTATTCATTGACCAATAAGGAACATGTTTGACATACAGACCATCCCACAGCACCTCCCCCTGTATTCAGGCTGGGCAAGGCAATCCAGCATGAGGAATGGGTTCCTAAGAGCCACTCAAAGCACTGGGGACAGCCCTGCTCCTGTTGCTGGGAGTCCTACAGACAGACCAAGCTACACACTGTCACATATATGCAGAGGTCCTAGGTCGGTCCCATGCAGGCTTCCTGGTTGCTGGTTCAGACTTTCTGAGTTCCCATGAACTAGGCTAGTGGTTTATGTGGGTTCTCCTGTGATGTTCCTGTTTCCTACAATCCTTTCTCCCTCTCCTCAGCAGGACTTGTGGAGTACAGCCCAATGTTTGGCCCTGCAACTCTGAATCTGCCTCTGTCCATCATTGCTGGATGAAGGCTCAACCAGGGTCCTCACCAATCCAATCACAGGCAATGGTCGGATCAGGCTATGCATCCACTGCTGTCACCAGCCTGCTTTCTTATATAACACAGGGCCACCTGGACAGGGCTGGGCACTGCCCACAGTGCACTGGGCCCTCCCACATTAGTCAAGAAAATGTCCCCCAGACTTGCCTACAGGCCAATGTGATGGCGTCCATTCCTCAAATCAGCTTCCCTCTTCCTGGTTAAATGCAGTATGTGTTAAGTTGACAAAAGCTAACCAGCACAGTGATAACTATATTATGTTATTATTAGTCATGGCTGTTAATTTCTTACTATGTATAATTTATAAGCTAAACTTAATCACAGGTGTATATCTCCAGTAAAAACCTGGTAAGCTTATGGTTAAGTATCCTCTGACATCTCAGGCATCCCCTTAGGATCCAAAGGATCCCTCGGTTGCCTTTGTAGGTTAATTCTGATTTTCAACTTGGATGGGTCTGGGATCAACTGAGAGACACAGCTCTGGGCAGCTTTGGGAGAGCATTTCCAGAAAGAGTTAAGTGGTGGGAGAAGCCTGTGCCTCAGAGTGGGAAGCACCTCCTGTGGCTGCCCAGATAGAAAGCGGCCTGAGGGAAAAGCTGTGTTGCCTGTCTGTCTTTGCTTCTGCTGGATTACAGAGAGGAGCTTGAGGCAAGGATTAAGTACTTAGGGAGTGTGGAGTATGGAGAGCTTGCTTGAGAGTTGCACATCCTGAGCAATGAGGGTAAGAGGAAATGAGAGAGGAACATGGAAGCGGGAGGCAATGCCGTGCCCAGCTTGTGAGAGCTGGCCACGTTTTCCAACAAATCATGCAGAGTCTCTACAGATCCGCTCTGCAAGCATGGTAGCTCTGCAGGAGGCATTTTCTCAGAAAGAGTTGGAAAGAAAACAAGGACGACAATGGAACTGCAAACACCAAAGGAGTGTCCACACGGGAGGAAAAAGAATGTTCTTTCGTAGTTCCTCTTGAGATCTGCTTCCTTTGGTCCAGTCTCATGCCTTGTGGAGCTGATGCTCTACATTTCAAGATTACACCAACTGCCTTTGGGTGTCCCCCAAGAAGTACAATGCTGTATCACATGGTATAATGTTCTGCCTAAGGATGGAAGTGAAGGGATGGCTGGATAGGGCTCAGCATATCAGGAATGAGGTTCAGGCAGGCTCAGGACTCAGACCACAGATGTTGCAAAGATACCAAGAAAGATGGCAGCCAAGTGGTAGATAGCTGGTACTTTCTAGGGGACTCTAGAGGGAAATTCAAAGTTTATATTTTGTGCTTTACACTACTCTAAAGGTACAGAGTTGATGGAAACTGTGTGTGTGTGTGTGTGTGTGTGTGTGTGTGTGTGTGTGTGTGTGTGTGCGCGCGCACGCGCATGCGCGCTCGCGCGTGTGCGTGCATGTGCATGTGTGGATATGGGTGAACATGAAGGCCAAAGGTCAATCTTAGCTGTTATCCCTCAGTAGCTGTTCACCTTGTTTCATTCAGACAGTGTCTCTCACTAGCCTAGAACTTGCCAGGTCAGCTAGCCTGTCAGACAGCAAGTGCCAGAGACCTGTCTGTCTCTTCCAGCACCACTGTTACAAGAGTGTGCTTGGCACTTCTACCTGGGTTCTTGGTATTGAACTTGGTATTGATCCTAATGCTTGCAGAGCTAGCACCTTAGCAGCTGTGCCATCTTGCTAGCCTGATGCAGATACTAGATCAAGTTTGCTATAGTGAGGACTTTCACTTTCCCAAGTTGTGTGGGAAGAAAGGAGATTAGAGACCCAGGAATTATCACTTCTCTTCCACTGATGCTAATGTGAAAACACATGCATGTTCTTGACTATGTGGCTTAGGGGAGTTTGTAATAATTTATTGGTAAAACAAAAGGCAAGCAATGAGATGATATGCCTATCTTTCACCTGAATTATTTACTCATTTTACTTAACAAGCAGAGGGAAGAAAGGGGGAAATTGTATCTACCCATCCTGAGCTTATTTTTTTATTATTATTTTTTAATGGGGAATCTTGCTAGCCTCATAATGAAGCTCTGGAAGAAATAAAAACTTATGATCAGAACACGCATTATAGACATTTATGTAAAACTGGGAGTGAATAGTATTCTCCCATCTGTTACTAATTCATGATGGGATTCTCTTCGGTATTGTGACTGAAGTACGTTTGCATCATTCGTTTCTTGGCTTCAACTGCTGGGGAGTTCTCATCTTTGTTAATTTCACAACATCAGATGTTCGTGAGGAAGTAACCATTATGATTCAGAACCAACACGTTATCAATTCCAAGAGGGGAAGTTGCAGCCAGATAAAGTGGCAAATCTGAGGCGTTAAAATAGAGCTGTATTTCTAAACACTCTCTGCTTCAGGAAACCATCGGAGGAGATAGGAAGTGGCTCTGGGGCTGGATTTGGGATCCCATGGGCATGATCATAACACACCCGGCCATGCTGTGGTCCAACAGTCTTCTCCATGTGTGTGCCTCTGGTGATGCCAAAAGCCATTAACTACTCATTAGAAAAGGTGAAAACACATTTGACAGGAGTGAATGGCCCTGCTGAGAGAGAGAGAGAGAGAGAGAGAGAGAGAGAGAGAGAGAGAGAGAGAGAGAGAGAGAGAGGAAGATAGAAACAGAGAGGGGGAGATAGTGAGAATGTTGTTAGTTCTAAATGGAGATGATCCCACAGTTTGACAGTTTAGCTTAGAATAACTTTATGAATAAGGGGAAAGGGAATTTGCTGCTTCTAACAACAAGCACAAACAAACATTTTTCATGAGCTGAAAAGCTGAAAGACAGAGTATCATTTTAAGCAATCAACTGCTTGGCTGATATTTATTTTGAGACATATAAAAAAAAAAGACAGAAATCAGGTTCAATCAGAGCGAGATTCAGTATATGTTAGCCCATTTCTGGACTTTTTAGGAAAGTAAATTTTCTTTTTCATCTTTTACCATGTTAATGGCATATACCAGGTCACTTGCTCACTCTGCTATTGCTGTGAAGAGACACCATGACCATGGCAACACTTAGAAAAGGAAGCATTTAATTGGGGCTTGCTTACAGTTTCAGAGGTTTAGTCCATGACACACATGGCACTGGAGAAGTAGTTGAGAGCTACAGGCTGATCTGCAGGCAGAGAGAGAGAGAAAGAGAGAGAGAGAGAGAGAGAGAGAGAGAGAGAGAGAGAGAGAGAGA